>JACEIK010010113.1:0-45084 GCA_018107945.1 Datura stramonium
TTGAATGATTTTCAGGTGGAACGGAGGGCAAAAATACAAAAAAGCGCAAAGGAAAAAAATCAAGGTAAGAAAATAAAAATTGGCACATTCCAGTGAGCCTATGCGATGGCTCCGTGTCACGGAGGAGGGCCTCCGCGTTACCCTCCATGACACGTTGAGGTGTATTCCGGATTTTTAAAAATTTCCACAACACCTGTGTGATGGCTCCATGTCATGGAGGCAGTGCTCCGCGTTACCCTCCATGACACGTTGAGGTGTATTTCGCGTCGGGTCACCTCGGGTCATCGGGTAACCCGCGCGAAAAACCTACTTTTAACACCAAATTCCTTCATTTTTTCCCATTCTCTCATTTCCTCCATGACCCAAACCCAAAATTCCCTTCTCCCCCCACGTGACACGGACCTAGTGATGAAATTCCTTTGAGTTTTCTTCAATTTCATCAAAGTAAAGGTATGTTCTTGAATTTTTCCTTATTATTGCTCAAATTTTTGATTCTTGAGCATTTTCTCAAATTTTCGATTCTTGAGCATGTTTTATGATGAAACCTTGCCCTAAGTAGGAAATAAGCTTGAAATCAATTGAGTTATGATTGAATGATGTTCCTAGGACCGTTGTTAGTAAATTAGCTCAATGATTGCATGATTGTTGAAATTCTTACGATATTGATAGCTAGGGTTGAGGATTGAATAGGAAGAAGACAAAATGCATTAAAATGTTGATAAATCGGGTTGTGCATCTTTGTTAGAAGTGAAATGTATTGTGATTGATGTTGAATATGCTAAAGTAGAATAGGGAATTTCAGGAGAATACAATTGGAGAATTACATAGGTTGTTGTGATAAAATTGCAAAGTTACGATGATAATGTAATTGAATCGATGGAGAAATTTTTATTCATTATGACGAAATGGAATTAGTCTGAGAGTCGTTTCCATCGACTTGTATGAATTCACTAAGCATGTTGAATATTAAGAATTGCAAAAACCATGAATGTCTTTGAATTTATTGTTGATTTATTTAAAGACTAAGTGTGGGGTGATCCAATTCAACCCAACCTTAGTGTAACTAACTATGGTTTAGATAACATTGGGCTTGTATGTTTTGAATGTGCGGAGAACAATGTCGGGGACAGGGACAGGGCAGGCGCATCATCGAGCGCCCAGAAGAGAATGGGTAGGGCAGCTGATGCCCGGCCCGGCACGCGGTTCCTCGGGAAGCTTGGCCAGCAGTGGGAACCGAGATGGGTGGCCCGATGAGGGAGAAGAAGTTGTATGCCAAACATAAAAACCAAATACTTCCCGGAGGAAGCAGATAACCACAGGAACCACTAACTTACGAAATTCCATGATTCTACCGCAAGGATTGACCTTTGTTGGGCTAAACTTAATTTTTGAAGAGCAAGTGCAATCTCCATCTTATCAGGGAGTTCTTTGCCAAGCCCCGGAACCCAGGCCTTCTGCTTGACAAACCATCAAAATCGAGAGGGTAGGTTCTCACTTTGAACTCCATTGTGCGAATGCAATCACGGGGGTGCGGGACCTGACGCTCATGTCCTCCGTCGGTGACATCACTCCACCTTACACGTGGACATCGGAACGCACATTATGTGGAGCCCGATCGACGGCAGTGGGGTAGGCACAAGGAAAGGGGCTGCCATCAGACATATCCCTATTCTTAGATGAACGAGAGGCGGATTTGGTTGAAGATTGTTTGTTCTAAGTGATCAGGGGGTGCACATAGCTGATGTCACCCGAGGATAGAGTTTTGTACAGTGTATGCCGTGAAGGGGTTGGAAATCAATGTTGGGCGGTGATCATCTCGCCATGTAAGCCCGGCGCATCGGGGGCATAGAATGCGAAGTTTAGGTGATCTGCGACCACCTTCTTGAGGGCCCACGGTATTGAGGAGGAGGCCCTAGATTACATCCCTTAGATTGACAAGCGTTCCTTGGATGTCACCAAAACCAAGGCACGACACTACTTATGGTAGTGCTCACACTAAGCTGGCGACATGCTTAGGATGATCAATACATAGCCCGCATGTATGGGATACGAATATTCTGTTGCACATCGGATAAAGGCACTTAACGGAGGATGAGCATTGGCGAGTCGGGGTTTGGATTATCCATTCAACGAGAATGCCCGAGCTTTATGCGAGTGGCGCCCGCATTTGTGGAGCCGTGGATGATGAGCGTCCACTACCAGGTGAGGAGACACGCGGAGGACTCGAGATGTTAGTAGGGCCCGAGGACGGCGGGCGATTTCGATCTTGGAGATGAAGTGCGGAACTTGATGAAGGGTGAATACTTGGATTGATGGGAGTTTCACCACCCAGCCTTTGTGATATTTTGCAATTATATGAACACTTTGGGGGCAGAGTGTTTGGCTTAAGGTAATGAGGTGGGAAGTAGTTGGAATTCTTTAACTGTTTTGTTTATGTTAGTTGTGATTGTGCTAATTGTGACCTTGTGGGCTGTGTGTTTCGTGTTACGGTATTGATGTTGGTGTTGTAATGAATCTTGGCTGGCATTTATTGTGTGTGATGTGTAAATATTTTTCAATTATATTTTTATCTTTAAAACTTATTAATTTTCAATCAAAATTTTTTATGTTGGGTTTCTCGGTTTTGTTTTAAGTACTTTTCAGAGAATAGTCCCATTGAGGCAGAATGTCGTAGATAAGCGGCCCCTATGATGGATGGATGACGACCGTCTTAAAGGAAATATGAGTCGATAGGAGTAGTTTTTTTTTTCTTTTTTTTTCTTCTTTCTTTTGTTTGTTTCCCAACGTGTCGCTAATTAATGGTTAAGAATTCTTGTTACATTATTTACACATGTTTGTAAGATGCAAAGGTGATTTGTATGAAAGCATGCAAATGTGTTAAACATGTTGAGATACCTAGGTTCTAGAATTCAATTCGGTGTAATCAAGGCTTAATAGTGAATTCTTATAGTGGCGGTGAAGAGTGCATGTGAGTCTATCTTAAGTTGAGCATGTCCAATGAGTGTGAGGTAAGGTTTCGACTATTCCATGCTATTGTGATGTTTCTAGAACTTTCCTGGTGTGTATACTAAACGGAAATGAAGGATAATGGATTGTAGGAAAGGATGTAGGCATTTCTTTTGAACTCAATAACAAGTTTCTCAGCATCCATAACCTATGAAGATATTTACATCCTAGTTAGCCCCATTGAGCCTTTACACTATTCTTTGGAGGTACAAACCGAGCTTAATCATTTCTTTTCGTTAGCCGTGAATTTGATCTAACACTCTTAAGCGCTTAAGAAAAACAATTTTCCCAAAGTGTAAAGGAGTGAGAAGTGTGAAACGGAAGGAAAGCGAGTTGTAAGCTAAAGAAAGGTTAAAGGTGCACTTGTTAAGTGATTAATTAATAGTAGGAAGTAAGAAAATCAATGAATGAGAAGAAAAAAAATAAGATGCATAAATACTCTTTGCTAGTAAGTAGAATTATTACTTAAGTAAATGGGAACAAAAACAAAGAACAAAATTCAAAAGAATGAGAGGATGGAGGAAGAAGCAATGCCGTAATGAGGTGGGATATATTGAAAAGCGCTTAGGGAAGCTAGTTCCTATTATTGGTTAGCCCATTATTTACTAGTTCCTTAGCTTACCTTACAACAAATTAAGTCCTACGTGATCTTACATCACACATCCTTATATTAGTGGAGTAAAACACTAGAGGCAAGCTTATGGGTCATGACATGATGCATGTGAATTCTTTAGGAGAAGCGAAGAAATCATATTCATATACCCCTACACGTAATGCTTTGGAAATCTTATGATGGCAAATGGGGTAATTCTCTTGTGTTATGAGGGCACATGCTTGACGAGAGATAAAATTTTTTGTCGGATGTCTTGGTCAGTTGATTTTCCACGAGTTTTTCCAAGATCGGCGATTCTTGAGGTTAGGAGGAGTCTTAATGTGGTGTACTTCATTGTATTGATGAAACCATGCATGTTTTCTTGATGATTTTCTATCTTAAATAATGCGCCCAGCCGTAGCTTGAATGATCGAGCCAAATTAGCTATGTGTAGGTTTCAATTGCATTTAGATGTGAGAGTATTGTTCGGACGAACAAGGTTTAAGTGTGGGGTAAGTGATCTTGGCCAATTTCATGCCCAAGTGATACTCAAATACTTCATTCTACTTGTTTATCTATTGTTATGTGAGGTATCATGTGATTCTTACAGATAAATGTGAATTTATACTAACCAACATTATTAGTGTTGGTTTGCGGGTGAAGGAATTTTAGGAGCTAATCTACAAGTTGGTGAAGTGCGGGAGTGGACTTGGAAACAGAGAGTCAAAAATTCAGCCAGGGATGTTGTCAAAAATAGGAGACTCCGCGATGGCGCCATGTCACGCTACCATCATGGAGGCAGTCTGCCTGGGATGATTAAATTATGTCAAATTCCAGGTGGAGGTTCGCATTACCTACATTGGCACGAGAGGTAGTGCTCAGCGATGCACTCCGTGTCACATTGAGTGTGATTGCACGGAACCTCAAGTTCTAGTGAGAAGGTGCGCGATAGAGCCCAGGTGGCACGGTGGCAAGGCTCCACGATACATGTCGTGCCACGTTGAGGTGTGGTGCACAGAATGGAATTTCGGTGAAGTCACGATTGCCCATGGAATGGAGACGTGCTCACATTACACTCCGTGCCACGTTGCTTGTTATTCCGGGAAAAATTCTCAATAGTATAAATAGCACACTTAGGTTTATTTTAAACATGCGACTTTTTGAGCAAGAACGTGGGTAGCGGCGGTTGAGAAGACGAAAATTCAAGGGTTATTCTCTTCCTTTTTCTCTTTAATTTCAATTGCTTGTACGAATTCTACTTATTTGAAGATGTTTAATCCACAAATGAGTGGGTAATTCACCTCTTGCTGAGGTTAAGGATAATTGTAGAGGAATGTAATCATTAATCATTTCGGTTGCATCTTTTCTTCAATGGTTGTTCTATCCAATTCTTGTTTTTACTGCATTAATGTTTGGCCAATGTTATGTATATCCTAGAAATCCAATTTTGATTCGAAAAGGAAAGAAATTGGACGGATGTAGATTGGTAAGGATATGATCTTTTCTTAGTGAGGTGAGAAAAGATTTACATTCGAAGAATAAATATATCTGAAAGTCTTATTAGTCATTTTTGGAATCGGTTATGTATGGATAGAGCATGAGACTCTTATATCACGAGAAATGTAGAATAAGTTCTCATGATTCTTTAGTTTTGATAGAATTAGAAAGATCAATCCATAGGCAATTAATTCCTCACTAGAATAGAAGAAGATTAGGTAGATGAATTAGAAATTACATCCTGCATGTTTTCCTTAACTTCGCTTGTTCATTGCTATTGTTCGAGACTTCAAATTATAATCTTGACTTAGATTCTTATTACTTAGTAATATTAACTCATAAAACATTAATTGTTTGATTGTCTACATTCACTTAGAGATATCGTTCACTAACGCTTAGGTTAATTATTGCACGTAGTTCGGTCCACGTGGGATCGATACTTGTCTTGAAATAAAAGCCACTTTCTTGTTTGTACGATACTTCTGGCATTTTAGTTTTGGCTCGGGTAATCAACATGTGGGCATTGCCCAAGCTTTATCATACTAATCATGGACAAACTTTATAAACATACTTTCATCATCAAACCTCCTTGACATCATACATTCATTATCTCATTCACTTGTTTTATGAATTTATCATCCATGGACTTTAGATTCAAAATTTTGGGAAAATAGTTTTTGTATTGACAGCAATTTAGGAATCTGCCCAAGCTTCACTATTCATCAATAATAATCTGGTACAATCATACCCATGCATAGAGATTGAAGAATGAGACAATTGGGTGAAAACCCCCTTACTTGATCATAGATGATTTATCATAATTTAATAGAAATTGGGCATGGGTGTGGAAGGAACACTACTCATAGCCTTAAATACCTGGGAATGGTGAATTCAAACACCCTCTAATTGCTCATACTGAGATTCTAATGGAAACCTTGAGATTTAGCCCTGAATCTCCTCTTCAAACCTCCAAACTTTCATGCATGGGGAGAATGATTTAGAATAGGCTTTCCCACCTTTAAAACCCTCTAAAACATGCCTTAAACAACATAGTATAGGCCCCTAGGATTTAGGAATTATGGAAAAACCCTTACTAAAATCGCTGAAAATAACTATCGAGGGGGTGAAGGGGGCACGGCTCGTGGCGTCGTCTGTCAAGTACATAGGATAGTAACTCTCGTAGGGCTCATAGCAGTGAACTTAACGAATTGTTCCTCTAGACCACGACTCGTGGTCATCTTCCATCATGTACATTGCCTTGGCATTGGTGAAATTCCCCTTGCTTGATCACAACTCACCTCATGAGTTGTTGGGAAGCAGCCATGATTCGTGGGGTCCCTTCCGTTAGAGTATATTTGGCCAATTCCTCCATTTATTTTCCAACACCACCCCATGAGATTGACACATGGCGACTTGTGGTGGGCGACCATGAGTCCCTTCCCTCTCAGGGACACAAAATATAACTTCCTCGGCCCTCACCATGAGTCACCTTAAGACTCGTGGAGTCTCCTCATGAGTTGTCCAACGACTCTCACGCAACTGAAGTGCCATTGTCCAATTTTTCCCCTTTTAAGCGTTCGGAGTCCAGTCTTTGAATTCTCGGGGTATAACACATTCTTAAATCAGGATCTCATCATAGCATAACATAACATCATATCTAGTCGATTGACTCAAGGCGAAATCGTATTTATAAGTAAAACTAAACATTGAGTAAACACCTTTAGAACATGCCGCCACATATGTAGAACATGTGAACATGCATAAGCGAAATCGTGAGGAGCAATGGGAGACTCATCATAGCTGACATGCCACGATAGAGCTACGTGGTCCCAACTATCACACTCAAGTGTGTAGAGTTGTCCAAAGACTTTCCAGGGCTAGGGACAATACCATGATATCAATATCACGCTCGTCGGCCGATATGCCAAGGGGATAGCTCACAATGGAGGTCTGAGGTAACATATAAGTATAAACATATGTTGGCGCATAGTTTTGTGAGCATAGGGCGATCGACCCTTATCCTACTCGGTGCTAGACACTACTCCCAAAAAACATGCATATTCTCTACATCGTATACAATGAATCTCAACAAGGTCTATTGATGAATCTCAAGTGCAATCATGCATATGAGAAGCTTTAACTCAAAACATACCCTGGTGAAAGATAATTGGGAGTCTTTGCTTCAAAAACATGTGGTAATCTTATTTCGGGAAAATCATAATTCATACTTATACGTGTGGGCATTTCCCAAAGCTATATCATAGTTGGAAATACTCAATTCACATGAAAACATAGTATGAACACGTGAGCTTTAAACACATGTTTTTCTTGATAATATCTCATCATCATCATACATTCATCACAAATCTCATATTTTATGAACTTCTCCTCAATGGGCTTTTAATTCTAGCAAAACTAGAATTCATGATTTTTGATTGAAAACAATATAAAACTTTTACTTATACTACATAATTGATGGTAGAAACATAATCAAATCCTTACCCATGTGAGAAATTATAAAATTCATAAATTAGGTTAAAACCCCATAGTTTAGACATAGAATTCTCATGATTTAGAGGGTATTGGGCAAGGTGTGAAAGGAATCATCAATTCATAACCTTACATACTTGTTGGTAGCTGATTTTTACACTTCTTTAATAGCCCAGAAGAAATAGAAAGAGAAATTGAGGAACACTAGGCTTGATCACCCTCTCTCACCTTCGTACCTTGCATGCATGAATGAATAAGGCCTAAAATGAACTTTACCCCTTTAAAAGTCATCGTTCATAACTCAAAACATAAAAGTTTAGGCCTGAGGAACTTAGGAATTCTGAAAAAGCCCATACTAAATTCGTAGAAAATAAGCGCCGAGATGGTTCTAATGAGGGACCTAACGACTTGTCCCCTGCGGCCACAACTCCAGCGGCATGGTCGTGAAGTACCTTCACTGTGAGTCCCCGGGCTCATAACATAAGACTTACGACAACTCGTTACTGGTGATCACGACTCGTGGTCACCATCCATGAATCTGCTTGCATGTCTTCCTTCTCTCTTCTTACTGACCCACCTGACTAACCCTAACAACTCGTGGGGGCGACCACGAGAGTCGTGGTCATGCTCGTAGGGATCTCATTTTCTCATATTTAAAATTCATTCCACAGGCCTCCCCCGCAGTCCCAGTGTGGCTCGTGGGATCCTCCTGAGGTCACCTCACGACCCGTCACAATGCCTAGTGCCAAATTTCAACTTTTGTCCATTTCAACTTTCGGGTCTAATCTTTGGGCTTTTGGGATATAAAAATTACCTATTCTACGGGACATGCGCTACCATGCAATTTGGTTGACCTAGGCCGAGTCAAGGCACAGTACCCAGCATTTGAATGGCTCACCTAAATTCAATGTGCGCAACCGGCTCAATGCATAGGTACCATGGAGTTTAGGTGGTGTTTATTTGAGTGCCGTCTAGTTACTTATCCTCAGAAATTTCCATTTTTCATTTCTTCTTCACATTAACTTTACAAGGGAGGCATGATTGTGCAATCACGAATAGCACGATTAGAAGGATAGAGATATTTCACCATACGACATAGATCATGAAATAAGGGAACCATTTTCTAAATATCTCATAGCCTTTTCGTCATAAGTATGGGCAGCCACCGCGAAGAATCTACTTATATTGTGGCTTTGGAACCCTTTGGAAACTTCAAGGCCTATTGCTCGATATCAGTTTGTCCGCGATTCGAACATAGGCGATTGATACAAGGACAAAGATCCCGAGACTCCAAGTTGACCCGTAACATGAACATACATCCTAACTCAATCAAATAAAGAGAATACTTAACAAGATATCATAGAGATCATAATCATAACGGTACATGAGAAATCCACTTCATACATGACAAGTCGATTACTACATACGGTGCAGCCTCTAACATATTTGATGGGTTAATTGGACAAGAATTACAACTAACTTGAGCAAATTTTGAAAAAGCTATTTGAAATACAAAGATAATTGGCAAGTAATAGTCCTCTCGAGAGATGAGGACTTATCATTGAAGCTAATGTTAACTACGAAGCGCTAGTGATAGGCGCGAGTCTAAAGATCGGAGCTTTGTGGCAAAGAAATGACACAACATAGAGTATGTGGTCGGAGTATGTGGACGTCTGCAGAGTATACCCAAGGTATGTAAAACGGAGATTTAAATACATAAAAATTCATAAGAGTAGGATAATTATTAGATAGCTATCACAATGGCTTGATACGACTCAAGGTTTTCAAAACATTAGTAAATCATTCATAATCATAATCATAAGAGAAAAGATTTATGGTGCAATTGAGAAAAAATATATAGATCATATTCACACATAAAGCATGAGGAGCAGTGGGAGATTCTTATAGACATACCCCATATCGACACACATGGAACCCAACATATACCCCTAGATGGGAGGAGTTTGTACCTTGCCAAGGATAGAACCATGAAGAGGTGTGATATCACAAGAAGGGCCCATTAGGCAAAGGGGGCCCGATTATCATGGAGGTCCCATCATGGCTATGTTGGCGCGTACTTCTGAAACTCGGGGAATGCTTTGACCGGGTCAATTTTAGTATTAAATACTACTCCCAAAACATATACGGTGCTTGAAATATGAGAACTAGCAATGAACGTAGATGCTTGAGTCATTATAATCATAAATCATAAATCATGAGGTTCATGCATACTTATAAAACAACGGATACACTTGAATTCATAAATTCATGATAAGTATTTGAAATCTTATCATAAGTCATAAATCATAATGGGTTAGTGAACATCAAATAAAAAATTAGAATCATAACTTTGACTTATCATGAAGTGTACATACTTGGGCATAGTTTTGTAGAAAATTTAAATATAAATACTTATCAAATCTAACCATGATTCATAAAACATGAAATATACATGAGGCGAGTTAACCCCTTAGATATATCATAGAGGAATTCACAAGAATTGGGACAAAACCCCAAAAGGATTATCGGTAAAATTTCATAAATTGAGAAGAAATTAGGAAATAGGTAGGACAAATTCACCCATTCATAACCATACATACACGAGAGAGTCAGGATTCTACAACTCCTTTGATTGCCCGATAAAATTGGTGAAAACTTGGAAAAATTTGAGCTTGATCCCCTCTCTAGACTTCTACACTTGCATGCATGAATAGGAAGATCTTAGAATGAACTTACACCTCTTAAAACTCACTATTCATATCTTAAAACGATGTAGTGTAGGACCCTAGGTCTTAGGAATAATGAAAATACCCCTTAAAATTTCTGGAAAAACTACTCTGCTAGTGACCACGGGCGCCTGGACGATTAGTGACTCCAGGTCTATTACATCCCTCATTGTTAAACCCTAAATCAGTTCTCAGATGCCCTATCACAAGCTTGGACGAACGAGTCATTACAAGCTCCAACAACCCATTCACCGCGGTCGTTGTCACCTTGCCTTAACCTGGAATCCTTCCCAATGGGCACTCACAAAGACTCGTTGCTACCAGTAAGTTTCAGTGATCCATTGCTCTCCTTAAACACGAACAACCTCATAACGGCTCACATCCAACGGCCCGTTACATCCCCAGCAATAAGGTTGTTCCTGGAATCGTCCACACTGCAAACTCAGTCACACGGCACCTCACCACGGACAAATACAATGGGTCGTTGGTCCCACTAACGACCCATAAAATGACACATTCTAAGAAGGATTTTGGATTTCTACTACTTTTCATTTTAAATCCGGGTCTAGTCTTAGCACTTCCAAGGTATTACAATTAATTAGGAATGAGAATATGAGTTTTGGCTATATCTCCCCATTAAATTCTCTCCCAATACTTAATTATTTTCTTTCAAGAAGAAATCAAGTAAGAAAAATAGTCCCATCTACGGCTATAGTTCTTGATTATAAGTGGAGAGAACTTATGATTTACACTAATTAATAAATATTGAGATGAATCGAGCAATACCCAATCTAATTAAGCACTCGACACCACACATCTCTAGTTAATGATTTTAGCTACTCGTGGTTAAGAAACTAAAGAACATATTTAACAATAAACTCATTGAATTCAATAATAAGGGCATAGAAATCAAATTCCGCAATATTCTTCTACAATGGTGGTACCTTACTTTACGAGAGGAAGAAGAAGAAAAGTAAAACAATATTTAACATTTTCTGTGAAATTCACTTTCTTCTGTACAAAGAGAATGTTTAAAAAACTAAATGTTAAGATTAATTTGGCAAAGTACTTCTTTCTAGAATATATCTAAAAGTAGGACTATTCAGTCCCCTCGTTTCTTTGCTTGGACACATTTTCCCCTGTAGCAGTGCTTTGGCACTTGCAAAAGTACCAACCTTTCCTGGTTGCATTCACGAACCATCGCTATCATCGATTGCTCCTTGATTATTTCTAGTAGTGTCCTTCGGTGGGTCGCCCGGCTGATTCCATAGGCCTCCAACTATGCTATGCCGATTTCTTTCCCTTTGATCAAGCAAGTTCGGTGCCCATAGGCGGGATTAAGCTTGACTGAGTCGCTGATTGATATACGTGACCGTAAGTTTCTTTATTTCTTCAAGGCGGTGATCATACGCATTTGACGGCGTTTCCACGATTCTTCTCGATGAAATGCGATTTTCACCTAATTTCCTTCTTCTTACTCCACTTCTTGCGCTTTTCTTTTAAATTAGATATTTTTCACATAAAATAGCCAAAAAAGGCATAAAATTATCTAAATGACTTGAAAACTAAGCTAATGCTTTCATTTCTTAAGAGCCTAATAGGTTGGTAAATAACCAACTCATCGGTCGTCCAACATTCGAAGATGAATGTTTCTCCGGAGTGAAGGGGGAGGACGTAACACCCAGTATAGTGAAGCAACATATCTATACGTCAAGGTAACGCTAACGGTACTTAGTGTGTTAAGAAAGAAGTGTTTAAAGGTATTTGAGTCACTCTATGGTCATATGTTATGATTGAACATCGATCAAATTTTATAATGAAATGAAGCCAAAAGTTATTTACAAAATTTCTTTCATAAAATTCTTTGGAATTTGGGTCGATTTCTCAAAGCTTCTCTCTGATCATAAGTAATAAGGGGGCCCAAGACCTATCAAATTAAAGGTCTATGATTCTTATTTCCAACATATTAAGCCATTTGTTTATACGGCTAAATCGTTCCTTGGTGTGACTTTAGAATAGATAAGATATTAGCATTTTGCGAGACGTACAGAAGTAGGCACGTCGAAGGGCCAAGACGATGGAGGAATATATAAACATTACATTGGGTCGGCGGTCATATCCCAAATTCATTTCCGAAGTGTGAAGACGGTGGAAACTCTCTCCTCTACATATGCTTGATGATGTTGATGATTTTTTGAGCCATAAATCCATAGTGTAATCTTGAATTTAAGGTTGAGAAGTTGTATCCTTCATCTAGTTCGCGTGGCTCTTGTCATGTTGATCTTGTTATAGTTTGTTTCTTGTGCCGGTTGGGTAAGATCTGTTCCATTCATTTCTATCTTGGCATTCTTGTTATGAGCTTATAAGTATTATTAGAGCTTTGGGTTGAAGATTACATGTGTCCAATTTAGAAATCTCATCATTTCGGTTGAGTTTGTGTTATCTTCTTGTTGGGTTCTTGAAAATTTGCGATTTGGTAGTTTAGGGTGATCCTAAATGAAGTATTTCTTTACATTGATAAGCGGGGTTTTCGGATAAGTTTGATTTGGCATTGTAAAAGGTATGCTAAGGCTTTTATTTTCTTTTTTCACATGATTTTCGTCGAAATTGAGCTATTGGCATTGTCGTTCGAACTTGCTATTTTATGGCTGGAAATTTGTATTCAAAATCTTATTGTTTTAGGTTTGTTGGATTGGGATATTTCCCTCATCAATTGAATCCATGTATTCGGGAATTATAATTAGTCATTTTCATGAGTCGGAGGGCGATAGAAGGCGTTAAAAGTTGTCTTGTGTTGTATTGTACTTTGTGACCCTTTTAGGTTGAGAGTGGATCTATTTTAGCTTTCTATTTTAATTTGTTTTGGTGTAGTAGTAAAGTTGTATGTGAGGTGAATGGATGGATTAGTGAAGAGACAAGTTAGTGAGCTCGTGCGGCTTTGGTTGTCTCGGGTAGTCATGTTCAATTATTATGAGATTAAGTGTAGTGATGCTTAGGATGGATGAAAGGGTATATCATATGGTAGTCCTTGTTGAGAATAAGGTTTGGGGATAGAGTCCTTAAGTTACGATATTTTGGTTTCCATGGAATAAGTGGGTGCAAGGCTGAGTTGGAATCGTAAGTCTAGTGTTGCATTGTGACGGTTGGTTAATGAGAATAGGTAGCCGAGCGTGACTAGGTGAACTTCTTTTTGTGTGTATAAAGTGTTGAATATTAATGGTATTATTTGTATGATTATATGGTTCATGTGATGCCTTTCTGAATTAAGTAGCTAACTTTGTACCTTAGGCTTATCGAGTACCCAAAGAATGGGAGTTGTTCTAGTGCCTTGGGTTATATTACAATTAACCTATAAGTCATTGCTTTCCTCTAATAGGAATTATTGGAGCATGTGCAAGAGTTATTCCGACATGTAAGATCCTTTCTAGGATTTCGATGAGTTTCCTCCAATTTGATTAAGCTCATGTGAACATGCATAGTCTATAATTCGTGAGTTGTTCTAGCCGGGCTTGATTGTGAGCGATATGCATGTACATTGTGCTATGTTGTGTTCGTTCCTTTAATACATTGTATAAAGGAGTTTAGGTGCGACTTGGTCGTGGTTGTGATCATTGGAGGGCCTAGAGTTGAGTCGAGTAAGAAGGTTGATTGGTCTGTGTGGTACGAGAGTGCAGGTGAGTTATATCGGCTAGGTGCTGACTAATTGTGTGTTTATTCACTTACCTTATTATGTTGGACTTTCCCGGGCCTATGAGTAGGGTAGGTTATTTGTTTTACTTTATTTCTAACTTTAATTCTGTTGATATCTTTGGGAGTTCTTGTTGATCGATATGCGAATATTGTTGTCATTTCTATCTTACATACTCGATACATTTTCTTATTGACACCTAGTTAGGGGCACTACATTCTTTCCTGCCCAGTCTTGATCGGTAGGTAGATCGAGTTCTTGATTTCTTAGTGGGGTTTGATTCCGGTTGGTAAGGCTCCATGTGTTTTGGAGTTGCTAGATGTTTGTATTATGTGTAGTTTAGGGCCCTGTCTCGGATAGTATTATTATATTCATAGAGGCTCATAGATGTTAATGGTGGTGTGATGTTATTGTTAGCTAGGTGAGCATTGTTGAGTGAATTGTTTTCCATTTGTGGCCTTGACAACCTAGTGTATTTATTTTTAGTTGGTCAAGTGAGCCATCTTCTATTCTTATTGCATTTACTCACGATCTTGTAATTGTGATGATGAACCTCATAAATTGGCTTGTTGTAGTTAGTGTTGTGGCGGGGTGTATTCGATCGAATTTATGGAACGGGGTGATAGTCATGCTCATTGGGTTTGAAGTGTGACAAACTTGGTGTGAGCTGTTTATTGTCAGGAATCCACAAGTGGGTATTGTAGTAGAGTCTTGTTTATTGTGTTTTGTACGGTGTAGTTATAAACGGGAGGATGTAGGACATTTAGTGGAACGGAATATGACAAGATCCCCACCTATGACAGCCCTAAGGAGATGTGGGACAAACTCGAAATAACATGAAGGAACCACTAAAGTGAAAGAAGCTAGAATAAATGCCTTTGGTCAATGAATATGAAGCTGTTTAAAATGAAAGATGAAGAAAACGGAATCCATGTTCTCACGATTCGACAAAATAGTTGGAGAGCTAAAATAACTTGGAATGGTATACCCAAATAGTATGCAAGTCGAGAAAACTTCTCCAGAGTCTTCCAGCAAAAGCCTGAAGCAAAAGCTACAATCCTCAAAAATGGAGATATGGAAAAACAACATGATGAACTTAGGAAATCGATATTTACGGCTTGATCATCTCAACGAGATATACTAAGAAAAGAAGAAGTCGGTAGCATTCAACGCTATGCCAAATGATAGTGACAAAGAGGAAGAAGAAGAGAGCGTTGAAGGATTGGCTCTGTCAACCAAGGAGTTTGACACATTCTTAGACAAAGATGACATGACCTCGAGTTGAATCTAAAATAATGTGAAAAAGTGAAGACTACTATTATCACTATGGAAAAAATGAGGACATATCAAGGGAAAATTTTCTTGAGTTGAAAAATTACTTCAAAAGAAGCAACAATTCAAAATCCATGGGAGCATGGAGTGGCAGAAGAAGCCACAAATGATGAAACTAAGGAAAATTTGCCAAATTTACATTTCATGGTCCTTGAAGGACCAAGTGAGGTAACATCTAACTCTTTTGTTAAGTGTTAAGGTCTTCAGGACTCTTTTGATCTTGTCATAGTTGAACTCCAAAATATTATTGATAAATATCATAAACTCGCTAAAGAAAAGAAAGAATGAAAAATTCTTAGGAAGCAACTCAAATCAGTATACTTGCTTGAAGAAGAACTAGGTGATGAAATACAATTAAATAGCATCAAGAAATCACCCATTCACATCTTAGTCAACTTCTAATAAAAAAAGGTTGATACTCCCTCAGCAGTTTTACTCCTCTAGATCTTTTCCTTCTCTCCTTGTATGTTATTGTAGTGGTAAAATTGGTCATAAATCCTTCAACTGCAAATTTCATAGTCCAACTTATGGTGATGGTTGAAAAAAGGATCTTGTCACATGATCTTCATCCCACTAACTCATCAAGACCCAACAAAGCTTTGAACACACAAAGAAATTGATTACTTTGTTTTGCAAGAGCAACCCAAAGTAAGGTATAAAAGGAATGTGGGTAATGATAGTGAATTATCCGTGCATGATTGGAACAAAGAAATTTTTGTATATGTTAAGAGAATCAATGGAGGATATGTCGATTCATAGACAATTCTATAGGCGAAGTGATTGGAGTTGCATCTATCACCATAAGCCCATGTGACACGATTGAAGTATGCCTGGTTAATGGTTTAAGACCTGACCTTCGAGCATCAACCAAAGCTGTGTGATGCTAGATTTGACGTATTATTCAATGCTATCAAGTGCACCATCGGCAATATCTACAAACTATTGTTCTTTTTGGTGATCATGTGGAAAATTTCTATGTTTTAAATAATGTCGATCTATCGACTCTAACATATCTTCTTCTTGTTATCCAAATGATCAAGTAATAAACATAGGCTTCGGTCATGCAAGTATGCATACTATTAAAAACATTCTAAACATGATTTAGTTCATGGTTTACCTAAATAAATTTTTCAAAAGGAGAATCTCCGTGTGATATATTTCAGCTAGGTAGCGCAGACCGAGATCATCCCTTTAAATCCAAGACATTGTGAGTACTTCTAAACCCCTTGAACTTCTTCATATGGATTTATTTAGTCCTATAAGAACTACTAGCATTGGTGGTATGAAATATGCATTTGTTATTGTTGATGATTTCTCACATTTTACCTAGGTTATATTCTTAATTCACAAAGATGAAGCCTTTACAAATTTTGAGATCTTACGCAAAAGGTTCAACGAGAAAAGGGATACTTTATCACTTCCATCCATAATGATAATGGTTGAGAATTTGAGAATCAATCTTTCAAAAAAAATTTGTAACAAGTAAGGGTATGCTCGAACCTTCTCTTCTGCGTACTCCTCAACAAAATGGGGGGTTGAGAGGAAAAATCGCTCACTATAGGAAAACGGCTAGAACCATGCTTATTTAACAAAATGCTTCGATCCCTTGGGCTAAAGCTATAAGTACTGCATTTCGTATTCTTAACGAGATGTCTCATTCGGCCTATTTTGAAAAAGACTCCTTATGAACTATGCAAGGAAAAAGACAAATATCGACTATTTTCACCCTTTTGGTTGTAAATATTTATTCTAGCAGTGGTAAGGACAATCTTTCTATATTTGATCTAAGAAGTGATGAAGGTATATTTCTTTGATACGCTCCTCTTAGTAGATTCTTTAGAGTTTTTAACAAACGTACTTTATTTTTGGAGGACTCCATTCATGTTTTGTATTTATTTAGTTCTAATCCTCCTGCCAAGTACTATTGAGAATGATGCACAGGAAGATGATGAAAACCGCTCTCACCATGTTAAGACATCAAGATGCGAAGAAAGGCATCTTTGGTGAAACATCAAATTTGGACCCACTGTAACATTAAATCAAAATGAAATAGAAGCCACTAGTCTATGAAAGCTTCAAGAAATTCCATAAAAGAATGGAGAAGTAAGGCATATTATCCTAATGACTTTATTATTTGTCATCCAAATGCTCAACGAAAAACTATATTCTCTCTCAAAAATCAATCTTCATTGGCCCTAGTATCTCAACTTAAACCTAAAAGAATTGAAGAAGCTCTTGTTGACGAATATTGGTTGAAAGTTATGCAAGATGAAGCTGGAGCAGGTTGAAAAATAAATATGGACCCCTTGTTCCCAAACCTAACAACATCCATGATCGGGACAAAATGGATCTTCAAAAATAAACTAAACGAAGATGAAATTAGTTAGAAATAAGGCATATAATGTTATTTCCCGAGAACTCAAAGATCGAATCCGAGGAATTGAAATGTGGAAAATCTAAAAATTTGAGTTGCGGGCATAGAAAGAGTAATTAGATGACTCGTGAGGTGAGCCACAGTCATCAGTGACTCATGGGGAGGGGGCGGACAGTGAAGTTTTGGAGACAGGAGGAGAAGGTTCCCCATGGGCGTAGAAACAACTCGTGGTCGGGCACACGAGTCCGTTAGAATCAGCCCAGGTAGGGTAGGGAGAATTAAAATAGAGAGGTCGGACCCGGTGTACACGAAAGGTGACCACGACTCGTTAGAATTTGGTAATAGTCGTGGTGTGAGTCGTGGGTTGAAGTATGTTTGATGTAATGTAATAGAAGCAGTGTACTTGACTATTGGTGACCATGAGTCTTGGTCACCCCTAGCGAGTTGTTATGTCGGTGGTTATGAACCCAGTGATCCCGTAGAGATAGTGTACTTTACGAGCAGCAGCAGTCGTTTGGGCAGTGACGAGTCGTCGGGTCACCCACGTGGAGGTCACTTGGTAGTTATTTCTGAATTAGTAAAGATTTTTCATAAATTTCCTAAGATCCTAGGCCTAGCTTCTGACGTTTTTGGGTTATGAATAGAATTTTAAGAGGGTTTAAGCTCAGTTTAGACCTCATTCATTCATTCATGCATGCAAGATAGGAGATTGAGAGGGTGATTCAAGCTTAGCATTCATCAATTTCATTTCAATTTCTTTTGGGCATTCAAAGGAGGCATGTGCTAAGCTATTAACATGTAGCAAGGCTATCTATGGGTGTTCCCTTCCCACCCACATTACCATTTCTACGATTTCATGAAAATACTATCAAAGTTTATTGGGTTTTGAAATAGAATTATATAAAAATCTAATGATTTGTTAATGGGCTTTGTGATTTTTGAATCTTATCATATTCTATGAGTTTTTGACCAGCTTTTATGATTTAAATTATTTATAATGTTATTGATTTTGCTCTCAATGGAAATCAAGCCTAATTATGCATGACTCCTGATGAATCAATTTATGATCTACTTTTTCATTAATGATATTTACAAGCCCAACATGAATTATATTGGTCAAATTATGGATTTAATCTATTACCCATCATGATTTCATGAATTCCAAGCTATATGCATGATCTACAAGTATGTATGAACATTATATCTTTATGAATCATGTTTTGGCCGACTCACGGGCCTTGTTTAAGTAGCTAGTTCATGTGTGTACAAATATATTTATGGTTATCATGATTTAACTAGCTTATGAATTCATGCATGTATTATTAGCACTATATATGTTTTGGAGTAGTATCGAACAGAGTCGGTTTGAGGCTCAAGCTAAGCCTCGGATCTTATAGGCTACGTTGCACCGAAGTATCTTGGGACCTCTTTGCCAATTTGTCCCGACACAAATGGTCATTTTCATGGTAATATCACACCCTTTCATGATTCTACCTTTGGCAAGGTATGACGGCCTCCAAACTGAGTTTCTGATTCGAGACTTCATGTTTGCTCATATGGGGTATAGCGGTTTAGAAAGAATCTCCGCTATTCCTCATGAATTATACATGTTATGATTGTATTTGGCTCGAAGTCATGTTAAGTAAATCTTTTCCCCTATTATTGTTTTTATATTTGTATTACGAATGTTTTTGAAAAACCTTGAGCCTTATATTATGTTATGATGCTTGTGATATGAAGCCGATGTCCTACTCTTTTAATCATTTATGAGTTTCTCTGTTTAGTAATAAAGTCTTTCTTGACCTTGCATACTCTATAGATTCCATGTACTAATTGCACTTAGTTTGTATGTTGTATCATTTCATGATACAGGGACTCGCTCCCAGTTCACCCTCCTCAATAGCTCTTCAGAGATCACTATCAGCTTGTTTGGTGAGTCCTCATGTTCGAAGCTATTTGATATTGATACTTCCTATTTGATTACTTGTTGGGTTAGTTAGGGTGTTTTCCCATCCAATCCATAGTACCTATTAGAGGCTTTCGGACAATATTCAGTACACAACTTGTATGTCTAAGCGGTTTTGGATGTTTTGATATATTATGTTATGCTATGTCTCCAGGCATGCCTTATGTTCGACCTTTTGCTTATGTGGTTGAATTACATTTATGCTCATGCCATGGTTCGACTTGGGATCTCTCGGGGCTCCTTGTCCCGTGTCTACGATGCGAGTGTATGTTCGGAGTTGTGCCAACAAGGTTAGTTACTCAAAGTTACTCCAGCAAGAGGGTGACGGTGCGTGATGAAACTTTGCTCTTTTAGCGGTTTGAATCCCTCGTATCTTATTAGCCTATGTTGCTTCTAAACGCTTTAAGCTCTTTTCAAATGGATGTCAAAATTTATTTTTAAATGGTTTCATTAAGGAAGAAGTTTTTTGTCAAAAAATCTCCTTGTTTGAAAATTCACGTGCCCTAACAATGTTTTCAAGCTCCTAAAGCTATTTGTAGTGCAAAACGAAGCCTCAAAAGCTTGGTATGACGACTAAGTTATTTTCTTATGTAAAATGATTTTCATCAAGGAAAAATTGATGATACTCTCTTTATTGACATTTCTCCTCTAACATTTTAAATTATACAAATTTATGTAGACGATATCATTTTGCCGGCTACGTGCTTTTTCTTTATGCAATTTTGCAGATCTTACAATAGGAGAATTTGAGATGAGCATTGTAATTCCCCGAAAGTGCCTAAAGATTAGACCTAGAATTTAAAATGAAAGTTGGCTAAAAACTCGGAAAATTCCCTAGGACGGATGACCCAATGGATTCTTGGTCCAACCAACGACCCATGGGAAGCTTGATCATGGGAAGGACCAAGCTTTGGTAATGATGGAAAGAAAGAGTTAGAAGTAACGACTTGTTGTTAGGTGAAATGAGTCATTGTTTTTAGTCATGGTGAGAGTGGGCTTTAGCATTAGGGGATATAACGAGTCATCCCAAAACCCGTCGTGAGGTAATGGGTTGTGGTCATAGTGTTGTATGGGATAGGTATATTTTCTAGTGGACCTAATGGAAGGCAGCCACAATTTTTGGAGGATGTAACTTGATTGTGGTGAGGCTCGTTGGAAGGACTAGTGTAGGATACGAGCCAGGGCAAGCAGGATGATGTGACGACCCATTGGATAGAAGGAAGAAAAATCTGTCTAGTCGTGGGTTGAATTTGAGATCAAGAATTTTGTTTTGTGAAGACAACGGATTGATACCACGATTTGTGGTATCTCAATAATCAGTTAGATCGCCCATTAGTTCACCGGTTCATATTCTTTAGGGTTTTCATTAAGTGTATTTTCGTCATTCCCATACTCTAAGGTCCTAAAATACGTCATATTAAGTTATTTTCTAAGTGCTTTTAAAATAGGTTAAGCCCTTCTAGCATAGTCATTCTCATCCATGCAAAAGTTAGAAAAAAAATCTAAGGAGATCAAGCTAGTTTCAAAGGTTTTTCTTCAGCAATATCCATTGGGTTTTCCGAGTGGTGAGATTTGATTTTCCCGGGTATGTAGGGTTATGAATGGAGTGTTCTCATTCACACCCATGCTCAATATCTCTTAATTCATGAAGTTTTATCAAAAATCTTATGGGGTTTTAACCCAAATCTTATGAATTCAAATGATCTCTTAATGGGTTATTATCTTTCTTGATTTATATCACTATTTCACGAATTGCATAATTGGAGTCTACAACTATTTTTGATAATAAATTTATTGATTTCAAATTCTACTAAATTAAACCTACTTATATGCATGTTCTATGATGAATCAATTTATGATCCTTACTTCCAATTGTTGATACGCATAGACGCATCATGATTTTAAGATTTGAAATATTGATTTATCTAAATACCAATTATGAATTGATGATTTGAAAAGTATATATATGATTTATAAGTATGCATGGATCCCATGATTTACTAAATATGCTTTTGCCCAACTCACGGACCTTATCCTCCTGGCTAGTTCACGTATTTACAAGCATTTTCATGATTATTATAATTTAACTATCCCATTAGTCTAATGGAAAGGGCATCGGAATTATGTCCCTCAATGTGTATGGATGTTGATCCTTCAGGAAAAAATGTAGATGAAAAACTCTTTCGAATGATTTGCTGTGCTCTACCGCCTGTCCCAGTCGACCAGTATCATGTTTGGTGTGTACAAATGGGCCGAGATGTCGGTTGACTCCCAAAGAATCTCATTTGGCTAATTTGTCAAACGAATATTCTATTATATCATTAGGACCCAAGAATTCGAGTTATGGTACCCTCAATCAACAATTTTTGATATAATTGGTTATTCAAATGCATATTTTGCAAGCGATAAATCCGATAGAAAAAGTACAAATGGATCACGTTAAATTCTTGGACTCTTATATCCCGAGGCAAAGCAAGAAACAGAATTCGGTTGCTCTCTCAACTAGAAGCCAAATACTTGGCCCTTGGAAAGCTATGGTACTCAATTGTTAAAAATGGAACATTGGTTGTTAGACTATTATCTTAATTATGAAAATATTCCTATACTATGAGACAAAACTAGCACTATTAGTCTGTCTAAATATACTATGCATCATTCTAGAGCTAAGCATATTGATAAAAAGCATCATCACATTTGTGATCACGTTGAAAATGAAGATTTTCATTAGAATTTTGTTGATCTTGAAAATCAATTAGGCCGATATTTTACTAAACCACTTTTGGAAAATAGATTTTGTTCTTTAAGAAAAAGAATCAGCATGATTTCTCTTTCTCAAAATTAAATTGTTTTCCTTATGGTTATAAATTAAGTGATATTTGCACATACAATTACTTACGCCAGCTTCCTCTTCCATAGGTCATTGTACCTCTTGACTCGCAGCGTAGTCTTTCATCCCTTCACAATCCTTTTGAGCCCAGTCACTTTCTCCAATTAAAACCCTCATCTTTTCTATTCCTTTTTCTCTCATCCGTCTCTACTCTAAACTCCCTCATAGTGAAAATCCCTCTTAGAGGATCTCAACGCTCAGAGAAAAAGATTAAGTGTCCTACTCCCTTCTCCATCTCATGTCAAGATTCCACGACTCTTCTTGATAATTTTCTTGAATCGGCCTCCTCTCTCAAGAACTCTCCTCCTTTTTTCCCTGAAAGGGGGAAGCGGCTTGATCTCATTTGATTTGGATGACATGAAAAAGTTGCAGGTGTTTTCAAGAATGAAATATTCATTTCCTTCAAAGATTGACCATTTTCTCATGGTAGGTCATATGTCGCCGAGCAACTTGAAGAATCTCACTTGCTTAGTAAAGTCATCTTTCACCTTCCAAGGATGGATAGTTTGTTCCTATTGTGTGCTAATGAAGTAGTGGAAGAATCCATCGGGATGTTTATGCAAATCTCCGAATAAGTTCTTACTCGGGTGATTTGAAAACTCTACATTTCTAGGAAAACGGGTATTCCTGATCCACAGTCTCCTTGAAAAGTTTTGATGCTCATCTATTTGGATACATACCTTTCATTTCTTATTGCGCGAGATAACTTTGAAGTTTCATATGATGAAGCAAAATCCTTCATAGCGAATGATAGTACTACTTCTTTGACTTGGACTTTGCCACTATTTGTTAAAGTGAATTATTGCTCATATATTGGCCAAAACTCTTCTCCCCAAAAAGGGATCTTTGAGCTCTACCTACAAGAGATGTGTTTGTTGTCTACTTTCTTTTTGAAGAAGGCGAAGATAAGCGCGAGAATGCATTTTGGGTTTCAAGCTGAGCTCTCAAGACCTGGCGGTAACACGAGACTTCCCTATATGATGATCGTGACTCGGATAATAAAAGCCATGGGTGTGGATGTATCAAGTTTCCCTATTAAATAAATCTTCTCAACGTAAAATGATCAAGCCTTCTCCAGTATGGGTTATGATCTATGAAGAGTCTTGGTAAAGCTGAAGCCCAAATCAAACATGCTTCTCACGAAGGTCCGGCAATGTCAGAATCGATCAGATCTCAGGTTTTGTTCTCAACTTCCTCTATCTAAAGCCAGGATATCAAAGTTCTCACTTGGGTGCGGTGGTAGGTGACCTACACAAGTGCAGCGAACTTACGGGAAGTTTGTCCACCCGATATGACAAGCTTGCAAGCCCAAATTTATCTCATCCAAAAGGAAGGGGTAAAATCCTTCAACTTGGTTCTCAAGCAAGTTGAGTACGATGTACCACGAGTCTAAGTCTCCGTTAATGCTTTAGTTGTTTCCATTCAGAACTCTTACTCCTCTCTCTCCACTCGCATTGAAAAGAATTTCTCACTCGAATTCATCATTAAGTCTTTGAGATTACACTAAATTCCTTGAGTTTGCTGCATTGTTTGGTACATGTTGAAAGTGACCTCTCATTTGTTTAATCTAAACTTCAATTTGGCTAGCCTCGACAACTACTAAGGCCCTCCCGGCGATGAGGAATGGTTGCCCCAAAATGATGGGGCCCTTATAATAAACCTCGTAATCCAAAATCACGAAGTCTAATGGGAATATGAATCTGTCTACCATACAAGTGCATCAAATACAGGATCCCTACTATTTGAGTCTTGTCGGCCATCGGTCTTCATAGTTAGGTGACAGGGCTCCTAGGCCCAATTTCTTGAATACTTCCATGGGCATCGGAGTTGATGTTTTCTCCTGAGACACAAATTGCCATAGCCCGAACTCAACATTGCCAATGGTGCAAGGTATAGTGAAAGCACACAGGTCTTCCTTCTTTTGAGCTAGGACACATGTAGCTATGGAACTACAATGATATACATTGTCTATCGGCTCATAGCTTACGGACCTCTTCATTTTCACCAATTCCTTCATTAATTTAGCATATCCCTTCATTTTTTTCCAATGCCTCAACAATGGTATGTTCAAAGATAATTGTAAGCATTGACAAGAATTTACGGAAGTTAACCATTTTCTGCCTTTTTCTTCATTCTTTGATGGAATGGCGGTGGTATTCGCAAGATAACTCAGTACAATTGAGTAACTCCTTGATCAATGTTAGGTTTCTTTCTCACCCTTCTCCAGGGCCTACGACAACTCGGCATTCTCCATCTCGGCACTTTCTCATTCTCCTCAATTATGCTGCTCTCTTTCTTCCGCTCTTACAATCCCAGAAAGGTTAAGCGTAGTATTACCACTCTAGTCATCACCGCGATGTAGTGGACATTGTTCTTTTTGGTTACGAATTTGTGTTTCTATGTAGTGTACCCTTTTATCTAGGGTTCAATGATGCTAGCAATTGCCCAAGGCACAACATTCCAATGCAGCGATGGTGTTGTATGAAATTCCATTCTCTGACCCATACTTGAATATCACCACGGATCTCCTTCAATTGATCATTAGTGGACCGCACCTTTTCGGCATCTCGGCCATCATACGGTCTAACTTTTCTTTGCCCGGCCTCTCCCTCTGCGTGCATTGGGAGGCATATATATTCTAGCTCAGTCATTGTGGTAACCGTTATTTTTTCTCCATTCTCCATCGCGCTCATGACCTCGGCTCTTGTCTCTACCCATTTCATTTGTATTTATCTCTATATTGGTTACGACCTTGGTTTACAAGACAACTATGGCATCAGTGTTTGGTCCAGGGCAGCTTGGGCATTGGCTTAGAAACCCGCTTGTTGGTTTCACGGAAATTTGCCTCTTCCTCGGAATCAAAGTGATCTACCCACACGGCTCCAAACCTTGTGTCCCCACTACATTTACCTTTTTGGCTCTGCTCCCATAATGTGCTTCGTAAGAAAATCTAGGATAATGCGCACTATTAGCCAACTCACAGTTGCGTTCTTATTCTTTCCTACATTTGTTTATGGTCAAACCAACAACATATGTACCGGCCATTGCATCTTCCTCCTTGGTATGCCACGCCGTTTGTCTTGGGTCACTACGCAGGGGATAGTAGCGACTTGCTCCCGAATGTGACTCATTAATGCTCTACTCCACACGCCACCGTGTACGCCACAACTTTTGTGCTATTGTTTAAAGACACATTAACAATTCCATTAAAAGCGTATACGGGATCTTATGGTTTAGGCACTTTGTCAACATCTTCTTGAACCTCGACGGGTTTCATGAAGTGCCTCGGTTTTGAGTTGTCGGAAATTGTATATCTCATCTTTTATTTAAACATTCTGGGGAAAGAATCTCTCCAATAAGGCCAGCTTGAGTTCCTTCTAGGCGGTTATGCAGAGTCGTTGGGCAACTCGATAACCATAAGTAGCTTCCTTTGATAGAGAAGGGGAAAAGTCTAAGCCTAGTGGCATCTTGGCTAATTCGAGACAGCTTTGTCGCCTTGCATATTCTAAAGAAGTTCTCAAGTACGAAGTTGGAATCATACCTTTGCATGACCCTTTGAACACCCCTTTTCATGTTTAACAGTTGAATCATGGTGCTCATGATGTCGAATTTGTCCCCAGCTGAAGTGGTGGTGGCATAATTGCTCAGTTGACCCTAACTTCGTCAATGTGCAGGTCCTCATTATTGGTAAGGCGAGGGCAAGCCTATGACCCTATATTGCCCCTCCCATAACGACCAACATTAACATCTTCTTCTACGACATCTTCCGTATCCTAAAGATCACATTGCCAGAGCAAGCTCGGCTTGCTAGCTTCTTTAGCTATGCGGGCATCTCTTTTGTCTAGTTTTTCATTACTTGCAGGTGTTCTCCAATTTTGGGGTTCCAATGGAATCGGGGATTTCAAAATATTACGAGTGCTTGGCATTCACGGAAAACAACACAGCAGGTATCAAAAATAAAAAAATAAAACATAATTAAGGAAATAACTACTAAAAAGTCAAATACAAGCAAAATAATCTAGTCTTAGCGGTATTCCCGACAGCAGGCACCTTACTTTTGATAATGTTCAAGCCATGCCTCCCTATTGAAGTATGAAGCGGACCTTATCAATAAATAACCCAACTATAGGTTGGTCGAACCTGAGGAATATGGAAAAGCTAGACTAAAGCCGATGGTTAACTTGTTAGTTAGTTATCAAAGTGGGGGTTCTAAACAAAGCAATAATTAACACAACTATTAAAATTTTGGTTGGAAATCGTGAGTGAAGGATAACTAGGGTTTGTATTCCTATGGGTTCATAACTACTTTGGGTATACATACATGATAATCACCAATGCTACTTGTAGAAGCCGATAACAAAAGTTCATCCAAGGCATTGGTTCATCCCTATTGGATGACTATACTCAATCATAGGGTCGGGTCTCATAGCGGTGCAAATAACCGTTATCAATATGTCCCCGTATAACTATTCTACTATGACCATAGCTCAATTATGCAATGATCATCAAGATCAAGACTGTTGTAATTCTCTTTTAATAATCTCTACCTCATCTAGGCTCAAGCAAGTGAAAATTTGGGAAAGTACTAATATTTAATACCGTAAAGAAACATTTAAGCATAAAAGAGAATACAATACAAGCATTTCTTCAGTGATTTTGAATTAATTTTTTGTAACCCTAGCTTGTTAAACGACCATGGTTCCCCACAACCCTAGCTACGGAGGTTTTATCCTCATGGTTGCATGGTTGTGATATGCATTCATCATTCGTAAATAAATCAATAATTACAACAATAGATGAGAGAAAACTCTTTGATTATATCCAAACTAACTCAAGAACAATTCACAAAAGATCGAAGAAATTAAGAAAGGTCGATCACAAGTCAATCAACTCAATTCAATATTGTCTCTATATTCTCTTAAGTTCTCTAACTAATTCCAACTATTCTTCTCTCTCTATATAATGAAAACAAAACATAAAACATACTTATTGACATAAAATTCCCTTTTCTAAACTATGAGAGTGAATTTCCATAATTGGTACCGTTTGTGTCACGATCGATCCTACATCCCATAGCGGACTTTGTGGGGGTGCATTACCTTCTTCCTGAGTATTCTCGATCGGCTAAATTTGGCTAAATGTTGGACCATAGTATGACTCATACATGCATCCTACGAGATGTACTATGCTTGATGGCTTGACTTTAAGAATTCTAAATTTTTTGAAGTTCTTCCACGAGTGTGATAGTCTGACTCATACCTTGGCGTCATGACTCGTACCGTCTATCTATATGAAAGTCGACATCTTGAGAAAATCTTCTAAAACTTTCACGACTCAATGCTACGGCTCAGAGTAGCATGCGACTTGTGCGAGAGTCGTAGAATGCACTCTTCATAACTTAGCCATCGAGCATTTCACAATCTTTAGTATGACATGGCATCAACCTACGGCTCGTGCGAGACTTGTGACTTAAGCCTTTTTTTCTACACATTCGAGGCTATCTTTTGTACATTCTTGCTTCAACACCTATTTATCTTGTAACCAATAAAAATTTACTTATATCCATATCAACATACCTATGTCTATGCTATTTTCTTAGTTTTGAGTGTCGAGAGTCTTTGTAGCTCACAGCACATCGTCATTTAGTTGTTTCGGTGGACAGTGTCGGTGTGAAGAATAGTCTAAGTTGTAAAGAGGTTCCGGTGGAAATCTTGGATCGCGAGTTCACAAGCTAAGGAACAAGAAAGTTGCTACAGTTAATGTTTTATGGAGGAATTAGCAAGTTGAAGGATTTATGTGGGAGTCGAAGCAAATATGATGGCTAGATACTCACATTTGTTTTTGCTTAGAGGCTCGGTTCAAACTTGAGGTATCAGTTTTCCTAAACTCTATTAAATTTCATGTTCGAGTTCATGTTCCCAAGTCTCATTCACATGATATGGATGTATGTATGATTCATGAAGTTAGTTCAGTCATGTAGTTAAAATCAAAGTTAGTCATTCCATCAATTTTCGTCTTATATGATCATTGTTGAGTATGATGATTGTGTTTATCGTCTTTTAATGTCTTTTCAACATTCAAGGAGGAATTTTCCCAAGGGGGATATTATTATACAGAAATCCCCAAGGTCAAATCGGGAGTTGAAACGAGAGAAAATAGGATATTACACTTTTGAGTCACATAATGAGTACTCTTGTGGCAGATTGGGTAGATCCACGAGTGTAAGTAATTTGTGGTGAGGTGCATGACTTAAGATGGAAACTTTGAGTTTGGATTCCCCACGGACGTTACCACAAGTCGTGGTCGGCCCTGCGACTCCCTTAAGTCAATTGTGAGTCGGAGAAGGTTCGGAAGGAGGACTTATGCGGTACACTTGGGTAGGTCACACGACTCGTTAGATTGCACCACGAGTTGTGGTGTGCCCAGGGTGTCACACCCCACCTTGGGGGTATGGCCGGCACACAGTGCCCTAGAAGGACCTGGACTACTAAGCGGTGGGCGAGGCACATACGGTGTCCCAGCTAACTCTATCTCAGGTTACGAAACAAAGAGGGTTATATAGCAGTTTCCTTAAACACTGATACTCCGTATCTGGGCCTATAGCCTCTGTACACATAATAACGGTGACAGAACATACTCATAATCGGGAACCTATGCGGGCCGATAAGGCCACCATGCTTGACTAATTAAATCTGAAAACTTAACAAGAGCGGAAAGCTACGTGGCTGGAAAAGGTCACCACTCTTTATCAAGCTATGGCCTCACATGGCCAACATAAAAACAAAGATACTAAACAACTAACAAGCGCACGGCCTCACACGGCAAGCTCAGCGGCCCGGAGATAATATACAATCGCAAGCCTCTATGAGTAAAAATAAAAATGATCGGGACGGGGCCCCAACCTACCCATACGTACATAAAAAGGAAAAGAGCTACACCTCTGGAAAAATCAGACTCCGGATGACGGAGGTGATGACTCAATAGATTTGGGCAGAATGACGAGGATCGCCTCCTCATCTCCCAATTTTTACTTGAGCAAAAATGTCTGGCCTTGGGGCGTCGATGCCCGTGATCTTGAGTACATGCAAAGCAAGCCCCGAAATAATATAAGCTGAAACAAGCTTGAATATAGATAGCATATCTAGCAAATGCATGTGGGAGATAAGCCAGTCTGAAAAGCGGTAAGAGCGAATCATGCTTTACGTAACGTCGGGCGGAGCGTGCACATGCGACGGCTGTGTCTAGCTAGCTAGTATATAACACATAAATAGATATACAAGTAGCAACGAGGAGCCAATACCAACCCCGTAAGCCGGATGGTTCCAAGAAAGCAAACAATCTATATACCCCTACTAGGGTCAAAACCTACCAAACATAAGTCACTCCACTCATCGATCACTCGGAGCTCCTCTACAGGCCTGGTCTCGGCTCGGAGCCACCAGCCTCCGATATAAATACTTAGTATCTTTGTGTCAGGAGGACTCCTGTGTAAACGATATGAGATAGAAGTGCAGTTTGAGCATAACTCCAACGGGGCTATGCGAAACACGAGCTACACACATATGCTTGTATGTATGGCTTGATGAGATAGGAGTCTGGTTCCCCGGACACAACTCAACGGGCTATACGAAACTGTTTGCTGTGTCTTGATCAAGCTAGCATGGGGAAAGCTTCATCCCATCTTCGTCCAAAGCATTTGAGGACGGCATACCCTCCTTGGAGTAGCGTAAACCCACCCGCTTCAGTGGAAACACGATTACCAACCGGGGGCGGCGAGGACGCTCAAAAGGGGTCCCCCTCACGCCACAACAAGTCTCAACAAGCAAATAACACATATAAATAGCAAGCATGTATAAGCGAAAGGCTATCGAAATCGATTTCTTATTCGATCTCTTCGTACTAATCGATTCTTTGCGATTATACGATTCGAAATCTTTCTAGCGGTAGCTAATCGCAACGAGGATACTATCACATCCCAGACCCAGCTAATGCCCAGCAATATCACCAAATGCATGCGAATGGCTGAATAATGTATAATGCTGTCTGTCTATACAGTTTTACTTTACTAGCTTTTATTAGAAAATGTTTGTTTCTTGTTATTATACAACATACTTGCTAATCATACAATAGACTATCTTGAATCTGGAATGCTAACTCTGCTTTAGCGCATGCTTTTCTATCTTTGATTTGAAATACGATATGACAACGCAAACCCAGAATTTACTAGACTTACTCAATTCTCGACATTCAACTGCGAGGTTTCAAATACGGAGTTTACTATGATTCACAAAGCTAAGACTAACTAACTTGCCGAAGAACAACTCCACATACCTTAACCTCGAGTTGTCAGAACGGTCGGACGGAAGCTCGGTCGGTACTCCGGCTATTTCTCCCAAGCTTTGCATTCATATAGACATCCAATTAGCACTAAATACAACGTTATACTGAAGGACGATGTCACGTTTGATATAATTATCGAAAGACGGTCGAAAAAACTTGCTATTTCAGTCGGAAAGGGAGAAGTATTCACTTTACGGCTAGGAGCACATAGACGCACTAGTTTGGAGAAATTCTACTTACCTTGAGTCAGGTAGCTCGTGATTCGTCGGCTTGTATTTTGCGAAACAAAATCCGTAGGAATGCTCCCTATTGCTAAATACCTCGGTACCTGAGGTTAATTTGAGTTTAGACTTCGTTTGGCAGTGTAATCAAACGATTATTTAATCTCTCCCTCGTCTTCTCTCTGCTTTCTTACGTTTTCTGGAAATTATAATAAGTTTATATCACAATAAACCGAAGTGGGGCTTTATATACAGTCACGGGCAAAAATAGCATGCCAGTGATACTCTTCCTCAACTTAAATTAGTAAAGTCTTTTTATCTAAGTTATTTTATACATTTTCATGTGATTTTTGTATGAATGTGAAAGATATGTGCTAACCAACATGATTAGTCTGTTTTGTAGGTTTTGATGACTTTTGAGGAACTAATCCATGAGTTGGTGAAGTGGAGGCTTGGAAACGGAATTAAAACGTGAACGTCGGCAAGAAGGAGGCCCGCTTGACCCGCTGCGCGTCGGCAACGTGCCACGGCTGACATTGCGCACAACAGCCCACGCCGTTGGCGGCGTCTTGCTTCGAAGGCCCAGGTGCGACATGGAAGAGGCCAACGCGCTACCCAAGCAGCGTAGGCACGCCAACGCGGCGGTGCACAGCCCGATTTTGGGTGATTTCCGGTGAACTTTCAGCGTTGCCTCCGTGTCACGGAGGCGGTGCTCACATGACCACACTCAGTGATACGGGCCCAGATTCCATGGCTTGAGCTAAATAAAGCAGGTTCTCCATTTACTATAAATAGGACCCTTAGCTCCTAATTCCCGAGGGGTCACGATTTTATTAAAACTACCTAGGAGTGAGGAGAAGTGGGAGAACTCAGCTAGCGTTTGTCAAATTCCCTTCTCATCTACCAAACTGCGTGTATGTCTTAGTTTGGAGTAGATTAATAGTAGTGTAGAGTAATTTTACAAACATGAATGGTTAGAACCCTTCCTCTAGGTTGAATCCCTTGATGTGATTGTGGGTACGAAATTGTTTTGGAATTAAGTTATTGATTGTTGTTATAGTCTTTGCATTCCGAATTGTTGGTTGTTTTTATGGATTGATCACCACTTCAAAGCTTATATTTTTTTAGTAGGTAATATGAAAGAATTACCTAGTCAGGGCATGAGAATGTGAGGAGCATGTTTGTATCTCGGGAGAGATTTTTGTGTCGGGATAGAAATATACCTAACACCGTGCTTGGTTGACACACGGGGGTTATGAAAGACCAACAGGATGTCACATCTGCCCGAGTTAAATGGTTAGACGCACGAAAGTCCCTAATCGTTTCCCCGTAAACCACAACATAATCGCCCGCGACTAGAAATTAACATCCTCACTCATTGATGCGGTGAGGCTAGATTTACCGTGTTTAGAGGCTCGAAAGACCATGAACATGCAATTCTAATTATGTGAAATAACAATTGATAGTTCCATTCTTAATCCATTGCAAATCGTAGTCTCGCATGATTATCTAGGTTTAACTCTGTTTCTCTGGAAACCAATTTTCGAAATATTTCGTTGACCAAACTTAGACTTAATTAATATTAATCGAAAATGTCTATCACCAACACTTTAGGTATTTAAGACCACACTAGAAATGGATAGTTAGAGGAATGGGTCCGGTCTCGTAGGTTCCGACAATCCCGGTTCTTAAAAAGAGCCACTATATTACTTACCCCACGACAGTAAACTTGCGGACGCTCGATACGAAAAAGAGTCGTCAAGTTTTGGGCGCCGTTGCGGGGGACTCAACGAAGTTTTGATAATTTATCTATTTTTGTGTGATTTTTGAATTTCCTTAAGTGTTGAGAAACTTGGTGTGATCTGTCTATTTGCGGAGTGACGAGTTGTCTATAGGCGCTAAATAGAGAGCTTGTGGAGGCGGGTTGCTTGAACTGGGCGTCAAATCCATTTGCAAAGAGAGTAGCTCTGAAAAAGCTAAAGAGACTTCGAAAAGGTACAACAACAACCACACCCGTGGGGCAAGCACGATTGTCATCGGAAGCAATGGCGGCGAGACCAGTTCGCGAAGTGCGATTCCACTAGCGGCGAATGTGACCTCTAGTATCAGTAATAAGACACGAGGGAACTTTTAACTTAACTTGAAGAACATGGTGCGAATTTGTTACATTCTAGTGGTGAGTTCTTGCTTTGGAGATGGCACATGAGCCGCGAGCACTTACGAGCTTTCTTGAGATAAGTAACACGTTTGTCCCAGCCAGCGTGTCCACAGTTATGTCAGCTTGACCCTCTTCCCATTCTCATTGTTGGGAGGCGAAAAAAAATTAGTGAAAGGCTGACACGAAATCCCTTAACTATGGAATGACTTGGCTAAGTTCCTTATCGATTCTTTCCTTCGGGCAAGGCTGCGAGATTGCGAAGTGAGATACTCGGTTTCAAGCAGAAGCACGATGAGAATTTATATATGGCTTGGGAAAGATTCAAGTCATTGTTGAGAAATTTGTCCCCATCGCGACAATCTGTAAGTTTTGGCCCATACCTTTGTAGAATTTCTAGACCCACACACAAAAATATTCTTAGAGTCTGCATCGAGTGGGCAAGCCTTGGAGAAAGCATATGATGAGTTGTACACTTTGTTACAATTGCACAAGGAAATCCATAGTGGCACGACGAGTCATCAAGAGGGCGGGAAGAAGATCGGGGTTGATAGAAGTAGATGGTTTGAATGCCTTGGCGGCACAGTTAGCTTTGTTCCAACATCAAATGATGAAGACTCAATTCAATAAGTGAGTATGCACCAACACCGGGCGGGTCCAATGCAGGTTCGACAAGCTCTAGTTGGTGTGAAATTTGTGGTAATAATGGGCACAACGAGAATCTTGTGGAGCCAATTAGGAATCAGTCCCGATTTTGTTGGGAATGTGCGAAGGAATCGGAATTTCGGAAACAACTCCAACGAAATTGGCAGGGCCACGAATTCTTCTTGGGGTGGAAACCAAAGCGGTACATGCAACCTCAGCAACATCGGTATCGGCGAGAATGGCGGATTGATGGGACAAGTATGACCGCATTGAAACATTGCGAAGAATTATGGAGACCCATATCCCGATTAAACGAAAATCGGGCAAGGATGGAAACGAGACTTAACAGACAGCAAAGTAGCCACCGCAATCTTGAAAAACAAGTGGGTTAAATAGCATTTACTCAAAACATGAGAGCCACAAGAGAGATTACCAACGCGCGAATCCTAACCCCAGCGATTAATGCCATCGATCTTAGAGCGAGAGCGGTTGGCGTGCGGTGCCTAAAGTTGAGAAAAGAGGTGCGGCGGAGTTGGGAAGACAGGACCATCCGTCTTTTGGGCAAGTAGTCTTTGGGAAACGAAATGCGCAACCTTCATTGCGGCCGGCCACAAAGATCACCGCCACCATTCCCTCGGGATTGGAAGAGCAAGGAGAGGAATGTTTCCAAAAGTTCTTTGAGAGTTTTAAAGAACTTCACATAAATTTGCCTCTTATTGATGTCTTGTAGGGAATGCCCAAGTATGCTAAATACTTAAAGGACATGATAGCGAACAAAGTTAGATGGTGGACGTCGGTTGTACTTGGCGGAGTGCGTCCACGGGGTATTGAGCAAAAATGCCAAAGCTCAGGCCAGGAGTTTACCCTCATTACAAATTGGTAAATTTGAGGTGCTACGAGCTTTGTGTGATTTGGGGCTTGATTAATCGTGCCCTATCCTTATTCAACACCAGGGTTGGGAAAAGCGAGGCCGACAAGGTTGATCTTTGCAGTGGTGACAAGTCGAGTGACACACGATGGAATCATAGAGGACCTTCTCATCAAAGTAGGTAAGTTTATTATACTGCTTGATTTTATTGTCTTAGATTCCTGGAGTTGATGACCGGTACCACTAATCTTGGGGCGTCCATTCTTGGCCACCGGAGGGGCTTGTTGATCGACTTGAAAAGAGGGACCACTGAAAATGAAATTCGAGGTGAAGAAAAGAAACCTTCCGCGTCTACCAAAAAAATAAACCCATCCGCACACTACGAAGGAAACCTTTGTCGAGTTAGTGTATTTGTGAATGGGGGTGGAGGATTCCACGGGTGCACGGCCAAAGAGCAATGTCAAGTGTTGACCAGACGAAAAGGGCTTCAATTTGATAAGAAGTTGGAGGAAGGGAGGAGCAGTGGAGGTAGTTTCCTCTAAACAACAAAAAGAAAAGGAGATGGTTCTCAAAAAGAGAACCCTGGTATGAGGATGTCCTGAATAGGGCATTCCACGTCGTGCCACGAGTGTAAAATATTTGCTTGGGAGGAGGATTCCACGAGGTGCACGGCCAAAGGCAATGTCAAGTGTTCGGCCAGAGTCGATAAGGAAGCTAATTTGAGAAGAAGGATTGGAGGAAGGGAGGAGCAGAGTGGAGGTTGTTTCCTAAACAACAAAAGAAAAGGAGATGGTTCTCAAAGAGAACCCGGAGCATGAGATGTCACAAGAAAAATGAGTCCACGTCATGCCCGTGTAAATAAAGCCTTTGGGGAGGCAACCCAAGATACCTCATACTATTTGTAATTTTTGATTTTTGTTTGATTTTGTTATTTTAATTTTTTTGGTTGTTGTTTTGGTGGAAAAGTTGAAGGCACGGAGTGGAGGGGAAGTCTGTGTACCCTCGGAGGAGGAAGGTAGTATGCATGGAAGAGGAAAAGTGTGGGGTCGACCACCCACGTGTACAAGTTGAGGAAAAACATGCTAATAGCTAGGTCTAAAGGCCTCTGGAGATAATTCTACTCTGTAAATGTTAATTTGATGCTATGAATTTTTGAATGATGAAAAAAATGAAAAAATAAAAAAATTAAAAAAATTTCAAAAATTTTCTGTGTTTAACAATTCATTGGTGAATCATAATGCTTGTGTAGAAAAATTGGAGAAATGAAAAAATTTTGTGGAATTAAGCATGAATTCATCACCGTTAGTTTTTCTTATCGGTTCTTTTCTAATGGGGGTCTTTGAACCGAAGAAATAAAATTTTCTTGTACGTATATAATGTTTTAGTCAAAGTTAGAGACTATTTCCGACGATGGATGGATGGCAGGCTAGTGTTGAGGAAAATTAGTCGATAGATGTTAGGTTTTTGAACCCATAGCTAATGGATGCTTGATGTTCTTGTTATGTCTTGTACATGATGGTGAGATGCAGTGTGTTTGATGTTGAAGCATGCCAGTTTATAACTTTGTTTGAGACTCTTAGGGTGGTGAATTTGACTCGATATAATTGAAGCTTAATTTTTGAATTCTTGTGATTAGGCGAGTAAGAGTCTGAATGTGTCTTGAATTGAGCATGTGCCATGATGCAGGTTTTGAGTATTCTATGCTATTGTGGATTGTCTAGAACTTGCACAGTGTGTTTATTAAAGCACGAAATGAGGATGTGAATTGTAGAGATGGTTTAGGCATTTCTTTGAATAACTAATTTTTATCCCTCATTTTACCTACCTTGGCATTAATCTGAATTGCTTGTTGAGCCTTGAGCATATTCTTTGATTAATTTACCTTCCAAGCAATCCTTTTCTATCATTAACCTTGAATTTGATACAAAGCTCTTAAGCGCTTGAAGAAAGAAAAATAAAGTAAAGGGGTGAGAAAGAATGAAAAAGAAATGAAAAGTAGCAAGTTGTAGAAGCAGGAGAAAGGACAAGGTGCACTTATTGTGAAAGTGGTTGATCATTTATTAAGGAGTAAGAAAACAAAGTAATAAAAAGAACATTTGCAAACCGCTAACGACGAGTCAAAATTGCCTAAATAAGGGAAACAAAGAGGAAAAACTGGATAAAAAAAATGATAAGGAAGGAGTTAGCAGGCGTGATGTATTAAAGAGCTTAGGAGGAAAGATAGTCACTATTCTTGATAGTACCTACACTGTACACAGTTACATACAACCTAAAATCTACTTGATCTTACATTCCTTACATCTCAGTCTCAGTGAGTAAAACACTAAGAGGCAAGCTTATGGGTCATGACATGATGCATGTAATTCTTTGTGAAGTGAGTGTAATTCTATTTTATGTACCCACATGTTGTGATGTATAAATTGTTTTTGCATGTGAAATTAGGTAACTCTCTTTCCGTGAGGGCACATGTTTAATGAAGGATAAAATTCATGTGGGATTTCTTAATTAGTTGATTTGCACTAGTTTACTGAAGATTGAGAGTCGATTGAGGTTAAGAAGTCTTAACATAGTTGTATTTCATTTCGGTGATTAAATTGTGCATGCTCTACTTTTTGGCTTGTATCTTACGTAATCACTATAGCCTTGTTTCAATTATCTTGATAAATTGGTTATGTGGGAATCTCCATATGCATGATATGTAAGGTTGTTGAGGACAAACAGGAGCTTTAAGTGTGGGGTTGTGATCACGCGGGCAAAATGGCATGCCGTGTACGCTTTATAACTTAAATTGAGTCGTGTTTATCTAAGTTATTTTATACATTTTCATGTGATTTTATATTAATGTGAAGATATGTATATAGCGATTAAATCCTACGGTTTTGTAGGTTTTGATGACTTTTGAGGAACTAATCCATGAGTTGGTGAAGTAGAGGCTTGGAAGCGGAATTAAAACGAAAACGTCGGCAAAGAGGAGAGCGCAAGCATTACCTCATTCAACTAGCATTACCACAGCGAGCATTTTACAACATCCCACGCGTTGGCAACGTGCCTGACGGCCCAGTACGCGACATGGAGAAGGCCAGCTGCCCAAACGTGACACGCTACTCCAACGCGACGAGTGCACAGTCGGGGCGAATTACCCAGGTGATTTCCGGTGAGCTTTCGCGTTGCCTCCATGTCACGGAGCGGTGCTCCACAATGCACTCGGACAGCGTGATGCTTCCACGACGAACTAAATTAAGCACGTTCTCCATTTACTATAATAGGACCCTTAGCTCCTAATTCCAGTGCAGATTTTGTCCCGGAAAACTACCTAGGAGTGAAGGGAGAGTGACTCATCTAGGGTTTTTGGCAAATTCCTTCTCATCTACCACATGTAAGTATGTAGTTTAGGAGTAGATTAATAGTAGTGTAGAGTAGTTTTACAAACATGAATGGTTAGAACCCTTCCTCTAGGGTTGAATCCATGAATTATGATTGTCAATTTATAGAAAATTGTTTTGGAATTAAGTTATCGATTGTTGTTTTAATGGCATTCTGAATTGTTGGTTGTTTTTATGATTGATCACCATGAAAGCGTATTTTTTAGCTTGGGTAATAGCTTGAGAAAGCATTACCTAGGTTGAGACATGAGAATGTGAGGAGGAGCATGTTTGTATCTCGGGAGAGAGATTTTTGTGTCGGGGATAGAAATATACCTAACAGGTGCTCGGTTGACACTGCGGGGTTATGAAAGACCAACTTGGGATGTCACATCACCACTCGAAAAGTAGTTGTGAGGCTAAGTTGAGTTAAATGGTTAGGCATACGAAAGTCCCTAAATGGAATTTTCCCCATAACCCTGTAAAATAATCGCCGCGACTAAATTAACATCCTCACTCACATTGATGCGGTGAGGCTAGATTACCGTGTTTGGGAAAAGACCATGAACATGCAATTCTAATTGCTATATAAATAACAATTGATAGTTCCATGCTTAATCCATTATAATGCAATAAGTGTGATTGTCTGGGTTTAACTCATGTTTATCTCTCAAATGTTTAAAATATTTCGTAGGCAAACTTAGACTTAATTAATCTTAATCGAAAATGTCTATCACCATCACTTTAGGTATTTAAGATCACACTAGAAATGGATAGTTAGAGAATAGGTCAGTCCATCATGTGGGTTCGACATTCAAGTTCTTAAAAAGAGCCACTATATTACTTGCACGACCCGTACCTTGCGGACGCGCTCGATACGAAGAGTCATCCAGATGCTTGGAGCTGGAGCAGGCCCAGCGTGTCACGCGGAGCCATCGCGGTGGCTCCGCCTCCAGTGACACGGCGCCATCGCGGAGGGGCTCGCCACAGGCTCCTTCGCGGTGGTTCGAGACGGGATACCCCAGTCTGATCTTTTCAGGAGCCTTTTCTAGCACGTATGACTTTTTCAAATATGCTTAACTAGCGTGCGAGTAGGCCAAGCTGAATCATGCTCCTGTATGCGATCGAGCGGAGCGTGCACAATAGCGCGGCGGCTGCTTTGTCCTATTAGCTAGTATATAACACATAAATAGATATACAAGTAGCAAGCAAGAGCCAATACGAACCCCATAAATCCGATGGCTCCAAGAAAGCAAACAATCTATATACCCTACCGGGTCAAAACACATAAATAAGTCACTCCACTCATCGATCGCCAGGGCTTCTCCTCACCCAGGCCCCACAGGTCTCGCTCGGAGCCATAGCCTCAGAGTATAAATAGCAAATAATACGTAATGGGAGGACTCACATTGTAGACGATAGCAGTTAAGTGCAGTTCCCCCAGACACAACTCAACGAGGGCTATACGAAACCTGACTACACACCGTAATAAACGTAATATGACGATGCTGAGATAAATTAAGTTCCCTAGGACACAACTGTATAGGGCTATACGAAACTGTTTGCACACATGTCTTGATCAAAGCTTGCTATGGGAAAGCTTCGTCCCATCTTCATCCCGTGGGGGGCGGCATGCCACTCCTTGGGTGACGTAAAGCCACCGTTCAGTGATCGACACGATTACCAACCCAGGGGCGGCGGACGCTCAATAAGGGGCCCTCACGCCACAACAAGTCTCAACAAGCAAATAACACATTTAAATAGCAAGCATGTATGGCCCAGAAAGGCTATCGAAATCGATTTCTTATTCGATCTCTTTGTACTAGCTTATTCTTTCTTTCCATTATCTTGATTACAATCTTCTTTAAGCGTTGGCTAATCGCGCGAGGATACTATCTTTGTACGAATGGCTAATCGCCAGCCAATATCTCGTCATCGAATGGCTAATCTGTAGCCATAATACTTGTCTGTCTATCTGGTTTTACTTTACTAGCTTTTATTCTGAAAAATGTTGTTTCTTGTTATTATACAACATGCTTGCTATTTGCTCTGATAGGCTATCTTGAATGGAATGCTAACTCGCCCTTTGGCGCGTACTTTTCTATCTTTCGGGCCCGAAATACAATATGAAACCAACGCCAAACCGAATTTACTAGACTTACTCGATTCTCGACATTCAACTGCGAGGGTTTCAAATACGGAGTTTACTATGATTCACAAAGCAAAGGTGTCGGGGAACTCGTTCTGCAGGAACCCAGGCCCCGGAGTGTCGAGAGATTACGCTCGGGCCATACGAACTACGACAGGTGGTAAATACATCCTTGGTTATCAATTTCCTACACTTTGAAGGTAGAAATAAACCTACCTTTAGCATAAATAATGGCACACCTTCCACTCCATGCTTGCCTCACGGAAAGTGGATTCGGACCGTCTTGGTCCAACATTCAACATTGGCATATACGACACTAGCCAATCCATAACCATTATAGCATCGAAGTCTATCATTTCTAACACGACCCAGATCTATGATCGGCGGTCGGCAACCTACTGCATGCGCCCTCGGTAAATTACGCTAGCTATAATAGAGTCACGGACGGGCGTAGATGCGCAAGGGCTACGGTAATAATTACGGCTCAATATTGAACTAGGTGCCACAAATGGGGTAATATATGACGAGTGGATCTGGATTAATCAATACATAAGCGGGGCATGAACAAATAGTCATCGTACACATTACTACATACGGAGACGCCTACGAGTCATGTCTCCTTGGTAGTGCATAAGTACGGTTTGAGCCGTGCACAGGCCCAGAGGCTCCTAATCTACCTCGGCCTCACGCCTCTGCGAGCCTGAAAGGCCCATTGCGAAAGGCTGCTTGGAGTTCGTGGCTTCACGGATCCCTGTCTGGCTTGTCTCTACTCCCCACGACCTGCGAGTGAGACAATCTCTCATCCGATGCCTCACGATAAAATATAACACCCCGGTGAAGCCATATCTACAAGCTCGGAGTGTGGTCGTGCAATAAGGGCGGGTAGAGTCACAAGTCTACTACCATCTACCCTTCTGCTGCGGGGATTCTACTGTGCGGGCGCCCTTTAGGCTCTGAGCGCCCTCTCTGAGCATATCTACCTGTACATTCAGCTGGCATTGGTGGAGGTGGGGGTCTAGGGGATCTGTCGATAGTCGAGGCATGGGTCCTCTCTAAACTTCTCTTTGCGTCGTCCGATCCATCTGTATTTGGTGTTCACTGGCCTAACTCTTGTCTACTATTAATTCTTAGCTATCTAAGACCCTTAATTGTAAACGAAGGCCTATACAGGCGATATCCATATCTTTACCAAATAGCATATAGCCGTCATACATGCCTTAGTATATTCCGTATTCAGATCCATGATAAATCTGTGAACTCTCGGCATAGTATCAGCAAATCTTTGGAGCATAACGAGACTGGAGTCAGAGCGTAAAGCATACTCGCGTACGCTCCTGAAGCCCTTGCTCTAGATGCGGCGATCCATCCCGAGCTTGCCCGGATCTCTCATGGCAAATAATGGTCCCGGGGAAGGCCTCAGAAGATGGTCAGTCGGAGGGGGTAACAGCATCTCTCCCTCGGGACCTTTCCCAACTCTCGTACCACAATAGCAGCTATATCCAATGCTTAGGAACTTGCCCGGCTCAACGGACTACGAAGGGGACACATGCATAACTCGAATATCCTACGCATCGTCTGAAAGTCCCCGAGGGTCCCTGCACGTCGGCCTGTGAGCTGCGGGGACCGGTGCCAAAAATTCTCGAACTACGGAACTTCCTGGCCCACTGAAGACTACGCACCACTACCGGGTGAATTTGCTACTTGTGGCCCCATGCGGCCATCATACATGCCATCTTAACTATGGCTCTCGAACCTCACGTCGATGGCGAAGAGCACGAGAGCTATCGGGCGATTGTAGTGCCCGCGTCTCTGATGTGAGGGGGCCGAGATGGGCGCCAGTGAAGCCTCTATGTCGCCTCGAGATCGGCGGCTACATGCGAGATCCGAGACGCCACAGCATGCCTTGTCCTGGCACATTGTGTCTAGTCTTCTACAGTAGCGGGCGTCGTGATACGCCATTCTTATGCATGGAATAAAAGATACGATAAGTTTTAGGGAATCAACCCTATCTTGTACCGCTACATAGCACATTGGCGAAATAAGAGTAACCATCCTATCGCCTTGCAACCTCCTGCCTATAGTTATGTGGTGCACAACAAATCCATAGACAAGACTCTACTTAGCTTTGCGGCTTGCAGAACTCCTACAGGACACGACCCTGCTCGATGCCAAGTTTGTCACACCACTTCAGGGAGATGTATTTGGAGCACAGTGCCCTAGAAGGACTGGACAACTAAGCGGTGGTAGGCACATGGTGCTGGCTAGCTCTATCTCGGAGTTCCTGGAAACAAAGGGCTATATAGCAGTTGCCAAGCCACGGCCTCAGGCCATTGGGCCTATAGCCTCCTGACCCACCTTGTATGAGCCGAGAACATACTCATAATCGGGAACCTATGCCGGACCCGACAAGGCCACCATGCGGCTGTCGTGCGAAACTTAACAAGAAACGGGAAGCTACGTGACCGCAGTCCACCACTACTATCAAGCTATGGCCTCACACGGCCAACATAAAAACAAAAGATACTAAACAACTATACAAAGCTGCACGGCCTTACACGATCGGCTCAGCGACCCACGGGAGATAATACCACAATGCAAGCCTCTATGAGTAAAAATAGAAATGATCGGGACGGGGCCCCGACCTATCTTGTACATCAAAAAGGAAAGAGCTACACCTACAAAATCGGATTCGGATGACGGGAGGCGATGACTCGATCATTTGTGGAATCATGAGGGATCGCCTCCTCATCTACAGTACACCGCAAACAAGTAATGAAGCGCCCCACTAGGCGTCGGTACCGCTAGTGCGAGTATGCAAAGCAAGCCCGGAAATAATATACACTTGAAACAGCCCAGAATATAGATAGCATATCTAGCAAATGCGTATGGCGGAGATAGCCGAGTGCGAAGCGAGTAGAGCGAATCATGCTTGCGTCGGGCGGGCGTGCACATGCTTGACGGCACAACTGTCTAATAGCTATTATATAACACATAAATAGATATACAAGTAGCAAGCAGAGCCATTTAAACCCCCATAGGATGGCACCAAGCAAGCAAACAATCTATATACCCATGCGGGTCAAGAGCACATAAAATAAGTCAATCCACTCATCGATCCTCTCGGAGCTCCTCACGGCCCCCTTGGTCTCGGCTCGGGCCTGGCCTCGATATAAATAACCGTGTCGAGTCGGGAGGACTCACGTGCCAAGCATTAGCAGATAAGTGCAGTTTCCCCGGACACAACTCAACAAGGCTATATGAAATAGGGCTACACATGTAATAGCTGTAATATGCAGAGCGTGCTGAGATAGGAATACGGTTCCCCCCGGACACAACTCAACGGAACTGTCTGGCTTAGGGCCCTTTGTAATGCGATCAGTTGCTATGGGAAAGCTTCATCCCATCTTCATCCAAGGCTGGGTCGGCATGCCACTCCTTGGAGTGACGTAAGCCACCCACTCGGTGGGCGACACGATTACCAACCCGAGGGCGGCGAGGACGCTCAATAAGGGGCCCTCACACAACAGAAGTCTCAACAAGCAAATACTTACATATAAATAGCAAGCATGTATAAGCTGAAAGACTATGCGAAATCGATTTCTTATTCGATCTCTTTTGTACTAAGCGATTCTTTGCGATTATACGATTAAATCTTTCTTTAGCTGGTAGCTGTCACAGCCTTGAGGATCACTATCTGTCCCAGATAGCTGTCAGTAATATCTCGTTTGTACGAATGGCTGATGCAGCGCCATAATGCGTATGTTTATCTGGTTTTACTTTACTAGCTTTTATAGAAAATCATTTTTATTTTTATTCTACAACATGCTAGCTAATCATACAATAGGCTATCTTGAATCTTGGAATGCTAACTGCCCTTTGCGCATGCTTTCTATCTTTCGGGCCGAAATACGATACGGCAACGCAAACGAATTTACTAGACTTACTCAATTCTCGGCATTCAACTCGAGGGTTTCAAATACGGGTTTACTATGATTCACAAAGCAAAGACTTACTAACACCGAAGAGAACAACTCCACATACCTTAACCTCGAGTTTGAAGCTGATCGGGCAGTACCAGTCGATACTCCGGCTATTTCTCTGTACATTCATATAGACATCCAATTAGCACTAAATACAATGTTATTGAGAGACGGCGTCACTTTCGATATAATTATCGTCTAAACTTAGGCTTATCGAAAAGACGGTCGAAAACTTTTTATTTTAGGAAGTCCAAATGGGAGAAGTATTCACTTTACATTTAGGAGCACATAGACACTAGTTTGGAGCAATTCTACTTACCTTGGGCCGGTAGCTCGATGATTGTCGACGTATTTTGTGAAACAAAATCATTAGGAATGCTCGAGAAGTATTCACTTTACGGCTAGGAGCACATAGACACTAGTTTGGAGCAATTCTACTTACCTTGGTCCAGTAGCTCGACGATTTGTCGGCCGTATTTTGTGAAACAAAATCCGTAGGAATGCTCCCTGCTGCTAAATACCTCGGTACCTGAGGTTAATTTAAGTTTAGACTTCGTTTGGCAGCGTAATCAAACGATTATTTAATCTCTCCCTTGTCTTCTCTCTGCTTTCTTACGTTCTCTGGAAATTATAATAAGTTTATATCACAATAAACCAAAGTGGGGCTTTATATACTTGGGCCTGGATAGGCCCAACGTGTCACGGAGCCATCGCGGAGGGGCTCTGCCCCGGCTCCTTCCGCGGTGGTTCGACAGGATTTTCGTCCGATCTTTTCCCGGGCCTTTTCCTAGCACGTATGACTTTCA
>JACEIK010010114.1:8887-19611 GCA_018107945.1 Datura stramonium
TAGTTCAGTCCCTGTGGGATCGATACTTGGCTTTACTTAAGCCACTTTACTACTTGTTCGATCACGTGCACTTGCGTGTAGTTACCAAACACCCGAACATATATCTGAATGGGATTCTCTCTTATAGTGAATGTTATCATTTCCTTGGGATAAATGGTAAATTTTGTGTTTTTCATTAAGAGGTATGAATGAGACAAGTTATGCTCTGAACTTTGAGGCAAACCTTGAATTTGATTGTTAATGACATGAGATGCTTTGTGAATTTTGATTTGTGGGATATACCCCTGTTGTGGATTAAAAGAAATGAAAGAGAAGCCTACTAAATGCTTGTGGTTATTAGTTGAGATTGTGCAACATATTTTGAGTCTTTGTATTTTTCTTGAGTCAATGTGTGATTTTGGAGTTGTCTTAAGTGTCAATAGTCCCTTTTGCAACTTTTATAATGTGGATGCTTAATTCAAATCCATGTTATGAGTGAATCCCTTGCTTAAGGACAAGATATTGTTCAAGTTTGGGGATTTGTCGAGTTGGTAATTTACCAACTCATTAGATTTTTAACCATTAGCTTTTTCTTTATTTTCGCACAAATTAGAATGGTTTAATGCCTTCTCTTTGATTTTGTAGGTATTAAACTTAGACAAGGAAAACAGAGGAATTGAACAAAAAGCACTCTATTGGAAGATAGGAATTTGCTTGGCACACTTTGGGACCTGCATTTAGCAGGTGCCAACGCAGGACTCACTGGACAGAGCTGAAGTGCACCTGCAAAATGCAGGTTGGTACCTGAAAAATGCAGGTGCAAATGTAGCCAATTCTGGAATAAGGCAGAAAATACCTGTGAAAGACATACGGCTCATGGATGGGAACCTGCGAAACACAGGTGCTGCGCAAGTTTCCTAATCACTAAAAAAGGAAAATAAACAATTGTGGCACAAGTGACCTGTGAAGATACCTGGGGAAATTTTTAGAAGTTGTTCCCAATGGAATATGGTGATTTTACCCTAATAGGAGACCCCCAGTAATAACATAATCATAGAGAAGAAAATTGTAGTGAGAAGTGGAGAGGGAAAGAGTAGACTACTCTGTTGTTGTTCTTCTTCTTCTTGATTATTTGGAGCTAAGAATGCCATTGTTACATATTTTGAAAGCTTTATTTAGTTAATCAAAATGAAGATTGTTGATGATTTCCTAATGGGTATAATCTCTCTATCTCCATTAATTAATAGCTAAATTGTTAGCTAGGAGTGTAAACTTGATGAGTATTCAAACATAATTGGGTACTGATGGGTTGTCCTTAAAATCTATAAATAAGCATGGATTATTATTTTCTCTAAATTTTAATTGAAAAATTGGTGGTTGCAAATACTAGTTTGTTTTTCTTATCTTGATTGAGCTTGAGAAAGAAGAGTGGGATTTGGGTTAGGAAATAACAGTGAGGAATTGGAGTTTAGGTGTGTGGGATTGAGCTAGAAATAATAAAATTTTCACATTTCCACTCAATTAAAGAGTTAAGGCTAGAGATGACTTAACTCTTCCTCAAGCTTTGTGGATGAATAGTTGATTGTGACCTTGGACTTTGAGAAAATCTAAGGTAAAAACTTCCTTGTGGTTGAAAAACAAGAGGATGTATTTATATCCATGTTATCCATGTTAGAAATTAAACATAAGAAAATCTAATCAATCCCAATCTAGTTGGAATTTAATCTATTGGAGATCCCTAGCCCCTTTCTCATTTATTGCAACAAACTACTTGTTTAATTTTATTTTCTACGTTAAACTCCATATTGCTTCCCCGTTTTCCCCCAAATTTTACTTTTCTCATGTTAAACAATGATGCATTCTAGTTTGAGTTAGTTTACAACTTTTGGAAAATCTTCTCAATTTCTTGTGGATTCGACCCTGACACCTGTCGGTGACAATGACACTGCTACCTCCTTAATCGGGAGAGATGTATTGAGCGTTATCAGAAACAAGACAAATGGAGCTTTTACGATGTATCTATAACTTCGGTGGTAGAATCTTCAAACCAACAATCTACCAATGTTAATGAACTCATAACCAACATGATTAACTAAGAATTAAAAAAGGAAGAAGCTTACCAAATAGTTCAACATAAGGGTGCCTTAAATCAATCAGAAACGCCACCAAAACATGAGCTATACAAATCTTTCCAACTTCCCAACATCAAGAATCATGTTGGAGATTTCTAACCTTAGGATCACCATACATATAAAGATAAGAGCTTGAGAGATTTTTATTCGAGGAACTTGTTGGAAAAGTGATAAACAATATTAACAAACTAACCAAAATACTTATATAGGGGCTGGCTGACATAGGGGCAATGTGTCACATTTCCCAATGTGCCATTTTGGTGGCATGACACGCTACCATCGCGGACTCCTTCTGGTCCTTTCTGCCTGCTTGCGCAAGCTCGCGAAAATATAAATATCTCTCTACTCCGAAGTCGTATTAGTGAATGGTTAAATGCGTTAAAAACTAGACTCATAGAACTTTAATTTGATAATCAGTGGCCTCTTAATTCCTTATAGATTAGGAGAAACACTGGAAAACATCTGAACCAAATTTCAGAGAATTGTAAGAAAGAAATCTGCAGTAACTTTTGCTGACTTTTGTTCTACAACTTGATCAATGTCAAAACTTAACATACGACCATAGAGTGATTGACATACTTGATAACTCTTCCTTCTTAGCATATTAAGTACTCTTAGACCTACCTCAAAGTATGGATTATGTGCTTAAACTGTACCAGGGGTTACATCTTCACGACCCAAACGAAGTCCCGGATCGCAACACGAGACAAGGAGCCCCGAGAGAACCCAAGTCAACCCATGTCTTGAGTATACATCTAAATCAATCAATGAAACTAAATAATCAACAATATATTCATAGTTGATGTCTAATTTAAACATAACATCTGAATACGAAATTTGAAGCTGAATACATACATATGTCTAAAGAGCCTCTACATATGACGAGTTGATGGGAAAAGACCCCAACTAACTCAACAAAACTGAAAATGAAATACATATAGGAAATCTGAATAGTCTCATCCTCGGGAGATTAGGACTCACAAACAACATACGATGCTATCTCTGAAGATGGACTATGAATGGGGCTGAACTTGAGAGTCGTGTCCTGTATCATAAAATGATACAACATAGAGTATGACGTCAGTACGTGGAATGTACCGAGTATGTAAAGTAAGTAAAACCTCTTAAGTAAATAAAATCATTTAAAGATAATGCATAACGTAAACATAAACATTAAGAATCTAAGAGTAGGGCTTGCATGCATTCTTTCTGAAATCATGATCTCTTCATAACATAACATAACATAACTTCATAACATCATAACTTAATCAATTGACTCAAAGCTGAATTCTAATATTTATATGTAAACTGAACATTGAGTGAAACCTACTTTACGACATGCATATATATATATATATATCTCATGAGTAATGATCATGCACATCTAAAATTGTGAGGAACAATGGGAGACTCTTCTTTTAACCGACATACCACGATAGAGGTTAGTGGTCCCAACTATCACACTTAAGTGGGTAGAGCTGTCAAAAGCCTTGCCAGCGCTAGGGACGATACCGTGATATCGATATCAAGCTCGTGGGCCATTAGGGCCGGGTACGGCTCACAAGGGAGGTCCTGAAGTAATATATATAATATTATAAACCTATGTTGGCACGTAGTTCTGAGGCATAGGGTGCTCAACCCTTAGCCTACTCAGTGCTAGACACTACTCCCAAAAACATGCATATGCTCTACATCATTTTATAACGAAGATCAACATCATCTCTTGATGAAGCTCAATAATCAAATACATCTAAAATATGAAATCATGCATATGAGAAGCTTTAGCTCAAAACATTCCACAAGCTGAACATATAATTGGGAGTCTTTGCTCCAAAACCATGTGGTAAGCTTAGTTCGGGAAATCGTACTTCATACTAAGACATGTGGGCATTACCCAAAGCTTTATCATACTTAGAAATACTCAATTTAGATCAAAACAATAATTGTAAATAGGGGTAGCTGTAAGACATGCTTTTCATCACAATATCTCATCATCGTCATACATTCATCACAAAGCTCATCCTTCATGAACTTCTCATCAATGGGCTTTATAATTCATAAAACTAGAAACATGATCTTTAATTGAAAACATTATAAAAATTGCCCACACTTAATAATTTCGTAGTAGAATCATAATAAAATCATACCCTTGTATAGAAATAGGAGATTCATGCATTTAGGTTAAAACCCCCATAGATTAGACATAGAATTTTCATGATTTAGAGAGGGATTGGGCATGGGTGTGAAGAGAGTAACCCATTCATAACCCTACATACTTGTTGGTATTCTTACACCTCTTTGAATTCCCAATAGGAAATTGAAGGAAAATGGATGAATAATAGGCTTGATCACCCTCTCTAGTCTTCGACCTTGCATGAATGAATGAATGAGGCCTAATATGAACTTAACCCCTTTAAAAGTCACATGCAAATCTCAAAACGACGTAGTTTAGGCCTTAGAAACTTAAGAATTATGGAAAATCCCTTACTAAATTCGTAGAAAATAACTGTTAGGTGGTCCAAATGAGGGACTAACGACTCGTTACCCTGGGCCATGACTCGTGGAGTCGTCCCTGAAGTACACTGCTCAACAGGTCTCCTAGGCTCTTAACGCAAGACATGATGATTCGTAACCTGGTGATCACGACTCGTGATCAACATCCGTGAAGTGCACTGCCTGAGCTTCAACAAAAACATTCCCTGCATTGCCACGACTCACACCACGAATCGTGGGGACTGACCACGACTTGTGGGGTCCTTCCATCAAGTAAACTTCCTGCCTTCCTTTCTTTTATCACTCACCCACCCCATGACTGACCTAACGAATCGTGGAGCCTGACCACTAGTCATGGTCACGTCCAAGGGGGACCTTATCTCCAATTTCCAAACTCCTCACCTGGCCTCCAACGAGTCACATCACGACTCGTGAGTTGCACCAACGGGCCACCTCACGACTCGTTTTGTGCCTGGTGCCAGTTTTTAAAATTTTCTTTCAACCCCGAGTCTGATCTTTGGGCTTTCGAGGTATTACAATATCTCCCCCTTGGGAACATTCATCCTCGAATGTGGGAAACATCAAAATATAGATAAATGCAATCATCATATTCAAATACTAACAATTTAAATTGAAAATTGATGGAATGACTACCTCTGATTCAAACTACACAGCGGAACTGAGTTCAGAATCATACATACATCCACATACATAAAATAAATTGGGCACATGAAGTGGACATTAAACTAAATAGGGTCTGAGTGCAAAACCTGATACCTCAAGCTAAAGTTGAGCCGGTAGAGAATAAACGTGGGTATCTTTCCATCATATGCGCTTCGGCCTCCCACATAGCTCCTTCAACATGCTAATTCCTCCATAACACTTTAACTGAAGTTACTTGCTTGTTCCTTAGCCTTCGAACCTGTCGATCTAATATTTCCACCGGAACCTCTTCAAAACTACGATTGTGTTTCACACCAACATAGTCCACTGGGACAACTAGAGCTGGATCACCCAAACACTTCTTCAACAGAGATACATGAAACACAGGATGCACAGAAGCTAACTCTGAGGGAAACTCCAATTCGTATGCCACTTTGCGAACTCATTTCACAATCCGGTAAGGACCAACATAACGAGGGCTGAGTTTTCCTTTCTTTCCAAACCGCATCACTCCCTTCATAGGAGATACCTTCAGAAACATCCAGTCTTCCACCTCGAATACAAGTTTTATCCTTCTAGCATAGGCATAGGACATTTGATGACTTTAAGCAGTTTTCAACCTGTCCCTTATCTGCTGGACCTTCTCCATTGCCTCCTGAACTGAATCTGGCTCTATAATCGCCGCCTCACCATCCTCAAACTACCCGATCGGCAATCTACATCTCCGCCCATAGAGAGCCTTGAACGGTGCCATCTGGATAATGGACTGATAACTATTATTGTAGGAAAACTCGATCAAGGGTAGGTGATCATCCCAACCACCATTGAAGTAAATCACACAAGCCCTCAACATGTACTCGAGGGTTTAAATTGTACATTCCGATTGACCATCATTTGTGGGTGAAATGTTGTGCTTAGCTTAACCTGTATACCAAGCCCTTTTTGAAATGACCTCCAAACTAGGAGGTCAATTGGGTACCTATATCTGAAATGATGGACAAGGGAACTCCATACAGTCGAACTAGCTTACGGATATATAGTTTGGCATAATCCTCCACCGAATCCGTGGTCTTAACTGGTAGCAAACGAGCAGCCTTGGTCAACCTGTCCACCACAACCCAAATGGAGTCATATTGTCGACGAGTACGAGGCAGACCTGTGATGAAATCCATATTAATTTCTTCCCACTTCCAAGTAGGAAAGCTAATATCCCGAAGTACACCTCCTAGTCTCTGATGCTCGACCTTTACTTGTTGAAAGTTTGGGCACTTAGCTACGAATTCGGCAATGTCCTTCTTCATTCCATTCCACCAATAGATTTCCCATAAGTCACGGTACACCTTGGTGGCACCTAGATCGATAGAATACCTAGATCCATGAGCCTCATGCAACATCCGGCTCCTCAAATCATCAACATCCGAAACACATAGGCGACCCTAGTATCGAAGCACACCATCTCCCCCTTTTGAGAAGACCTTTACCTTTTGGTTTCGAACGACTTCCTTCAACTCTACCAAAATTGGGTCCTCATCTTGTATAGCTTTCACAACAGTCACCAAGGACGATTATGATCCGTTCTACACAATAACACCACCATCGGTCGACTTTACCAACCTAACACCCAACGTTGCAGGTCGATGTACATCTTTCACCAACTTCTTCTTCCCCTCATCCACACGGGACACATTCTCAATAGAGAGTCTACTAAGTGCATCCGCTACCACATTAGCCTTACCTCGATGGTAAAGGACACTCATATCGTAGTCCTAAAGTAGCTCCAACAACCTCCTTTGCCAAAGATTGAGATCTTTTTGCGTGAACACATATTGTAAGTTCTTGTGGTCTGTAAATACATCCACATGAACCCCATATAAATAATGTCTCCATATCTTCAAGGAAAATACCATCGCAGCCAATTCAAGATCATGGTTTGGGTAATTCTTCTCATGAACCTTGAACTTTCTAGAGGCATATGCTATAACCTTCCGTGCTGCATCAAGACACACCCAAGTCTGAATCTTGAAGAATCATAATACAAAACAAACACATCAGTACCCTCTGATAGGGTTAACACCGATGTTGAAGTAAGTTTGGTCTTCAACTCTTGGAAGCTCTTCTCACATGCCTCCGACCATTTGAATTTCACCTTCTTATAGGTCAATTTGGTCAAGGGTGCTGCAATCAATGAGAAACCTTCAAAAAACCTCCGATAGTAGCCAGCTAAACCCAAGAAGCTCCGAATATCTGAGGATTCATCCGTCTAGGCCAATTCTTTACCGCTTCTATTTTTTGAGAATCAACCTTTATGCCCTCACTTGATACCACATGGCCTAAAAATTCTGTGGAGTTCAACAAAAACTTGCACTTTCTGAATATAGCATATAATTGACGATCCTGGAGAGTCTGTAGCACCACCCTCAAATGAGCGGCATGCTCCTCGCTCTGCGAGTATATAAGGATGTCATTAATGAACTCGATCACGAGCATGTCTAGATATGGCTTGAACACCCTGTTCATTAGGTCCATAAAAGTTTCTAGAGCATTCGTTATTCCAAAAGACAACTACAAACTCATAATGACCATACACGTCCTGAAGGATGTCTTCGGGATGTCACTCTCCCGAACCCTAAGCTAGTGATACCCAGACCTGAGATCTATCTTTGAGAAAACCATGGCACTCTAAAGTTGGTCAAATAAATCATCAATCCTGGGAAAAAGGATACCTGTTCTTGATGGTGACTTTGTTCAATTGCCGATAATCAATAAACATGCGAAGAGAACCATCTTTCTTTGGAACAAAGAGAACTGGTGCACCCCATGGGGACTTGCTCGGTCTGATGAAACCCTTATCTAACAAGTCCTTCAACTTCTCTTTCAACTGTTTTAGCTCGGCTAGAGCCATTTTTTAGGGAGGAATAGATATTGGATGCGTGTTGGGAAAAAGGTCAATACCAAAATCAATCTCCCGCTTGGGAGGGATTCCTTATAAATCTTGAGGAAAGACCTTTGGATACTCACATACTACTAGGTCTGACTAGATAGTCAGGATCTCGGACTCAACATCCTTAACCCTAACTAGATGGTACACGCACCCCTTAGAAATCATCTTTCTGGCATTGAGGTAGGAAATGAAATGACCTACAGGAACATCTGAACTACCCTTCCATTATAAGACTGGCTTACCCAAAAATCTGAACTCTATTGCCCGGGATCTACAATTAACCGAAGCATAGCATGAAAATAACCAATAGACCGCGACGCTGGCGGTGAGTCATGGACCCCCTTCCTCTGTGTTGGGCTCCGTGGAACGCCAATAAATAGGCGCGATAGGGTCCATGCTACGGACCCCTGTCCACCGCCTCAAGTATATATATGTTCCATCCTTTGATTTCATTTCATTTCATATATTATATATGGCTAGACTTGAGAGAGTACGAGGAAATCAAATAAATTTCATCTGTTTACGCTGTAGAAAATTGCCCGAATTCAAATTAACTTTAGATATTGAAGTTTTAAGGCTGCAGGGAGCATTTCTACGGATTTATTTTCACGAAATTCACCTGGCAAATCATAACCCCGCCGAGCTAAATATGTTGGAATTGCTCCAAACTAGTGTCGATACGATCACAGGCTTAAAGTAAGCATTTCTTCCTTCTGGACTTTCAAGAAATTATGAGTTTTCAATCGTGTTCCGTGAATTTAGTACCGAAACTAGTTATTTTCCCCCAATAATACGATTGCAGTTGAGAAGAACAGTTGAATACGAACTAAACCTCGCCAGTTAATTAGTAATCGACGAACGAGGTATGTTAAGGCATTTTCCTTCAGCAAGTTACTTTCTTTAGCATGATAGCTCAGTTTGAATCCCAGTAAGAAAACTAGAAGAATGTCTATTATGGTTAGTTGTTGTTTTTAGCTGAACCCCGTACTCCATGTTAGTTTAGGGTGGATTATGCCTGTATAGCCTTCAAGACCGACCCCCAGGTTATTAGCTATGTCGACGCCCGCCAGGGGCGAGATGACATTGCTCTACGGAGCAGTATGCAATTCGCAAGGGATGAGATTGAGTCCCAGGTCCTCATATGTCGTCATTGGCTCTATAAACCCCCGTCAAGCCTTGTGCCTGGGGTGCAGATATCAGGAGTCCACTTAACTCAGACACAGCTACGGTCAGGGGCCAAGTGGGCTAGTTGCAGACCCATGGGTCCGGTAAGAAAGCTATAGCTATTAGTTGACCAACTATGACCTTGATAGGGGTATATATAATGAAGTGTACTCACCAGGGTTTATGGGGGGCCCAGGTGGGTTATTCTGTGCTGGTTGTACCTTCCGTCTTATGGGGTCAGGTAAGGTTTTTTTTTTCTTTAGTTATTAGTAAATAAGATAGCAAGAAGTTATATTACATAGGTATGATCTCTATCCCACTATTTTAGTTATTCCTCAGTTCTATCTCTTTATTTTAGTCATTTACAGTTTTCTTCTTACATATTCAATACATATTGTACTGATGCCCTTTCTGGGGTGTTGCATTACTTGCCTGCAGGTACGGATAGACGAGGAGTAGGTCCCTCTTCGCCTCCAACCAGGATTAGTACAAGAGTCGGCTCCTTTCTTCTGGAGCTTATAGACAGAAGGTTTACTCCTTCCGGGGCCCTGTCCTGACAATCATATTACTCCTAGAGACTTGCAGATTGTTTCTATTTCCCAGTGGTTAGCTATTATTGGTCGTGTGGGGCCCATATGTGTTTTAGTATACATGTTGGTCGTGTGGGGCCATTTTTATCTAATAGATTAGCGGGCTTGTCGGCCATAGTTTTATTTAGTGCTGGATTTACTTTACAGTCACAACTAGATATCATGGTGGTCTTATCGACCCGCATAGGATTATCTGTTATTGTCGTTTCTGGTTAGCTGTTTTTCTCTATAGGTTTCTATAAGGCCTTATTGGTTGGAGGTTATATTTACAACCAAGATATAGCCCGTTGTTTTCTTAATGTGGGGAATAGGCCTGCACCAGGAGTGCACAGGCCTAATTAAGTCTGTTTAGATCTTAGTAGGGAACCAGGTGCCAGTCATACCTCCTAAGGTGGGGTGTGAAAAACTTGGTATCAGAGCAGGTCATATCCCAGGGAGTCTGCTGTCGTGCTAAGTAGAGTCTTTTCTATGGATGTGTTGTGCACCATATTCTATAGGTAGAAGGCTGCAAGGCATGATAGGATGATTACTCTTTCTTCTTATCAGTGGTGCTATAGAGCTGTACAGTATAGGGTTGAGTCCCTAATCATACCATATTCTTGTATCTATAGAGAAATGGCAGAGCCGCTACACACCACGACTGGTAGGAGATTAGATGTTGTAGCAGGGGAAGGCACTAGCAGGGTGCCTCAGTCAGAGTCAGCCCGATCTGCGAGCGACAGGGAGACTTCATCTCGATCTCCCCAACACTCTCCACCATTC
>JACEIK010010115.1:15100-45055 GCA_018107945.1 Datura stramonium
ATAGAAGCAGTCTCAAACTTGCAGATTAAATTTTCTGTTGACGCGTGGCTTATATTTATGCCCATCATGGTAACTTGTATTTTATGTAATTCTTGCACTTTTCTGCATAAATGTTGAAAAAAATTAGTTTTTCATTTTATTTAGGTGAACTTATCACACTTTATACTTAATTGTCATCAAAGCATGATTTGTAAACTAAGATAACCTAAACGCCAGTTTAATCATTTTGAATTTATACTTATTGCAATTTTATATTTAATTATTTAATATGGATATACAAGTGGAAAGACCTTAAGTTAGAAGTTAGATTATGAAAATGCCCTTCGTAAAGAAAAAAAATATTTATTAAAAAAGTAATTCTAGTATATTAAATCATATACACATAAATTAAGATGCTCTAAGCTTTAATTGTCGCACAGCTTCAACAAATATCCATATTTTCATCATGATATTTTTTTATGAATTAAATATGTGAATAAAAGGCAATATAACTTACACTTTAAAAAATAAATTTAATCCATATTATCATATTAATTCTACCTATTCAAATATCTCATATTACTTAATAAAAAAAAGATTTAATATAACAGCCTGTGATTTTTTCTTGCAAAACTAAAGAACTTTTGATATTTTTCAGCTACCTTATTTAATTAATAATGAATTATTTTATCTATTCTATTCAATAGGTTATATAGATATGATTTATAAATCTAGAATGAGTTTATCTCTTGCTGTTAGAAGAAACACTAAAGGAAAACTGCAAAAATTAACAGGTAATTTCACTTTTTTTTAAAATTACTTTTTATATATGAATATTCATAAAAATGTAATTTCTTAGAAAGTTAGATTTTACTGAAATGCTTGATATTGTGAAAATATTCATAAAAAAATTATACTTTTAAATATTATTTTTTATGAGNCTTTGCCTTCCTCTTATTTCAGCCTTCTAATTTTCACCACGATTCTCAGAGTTTAAATTTTATATGTTATTTTTTCATTACCGAGTGATCAAGAATACCTACAAATAAATCTTTTAAAATGTAAGATTTGAAATCTTAAAATAAGACATATTCCAACAAGTGAAGATAATGTGAAGGTGTAAAAATTATTCGCAGTAACGAGTCACCGGGTATATCAAGTACCACAATAACAATTTTACCAAAAATAAATAGATACAAAATTTAAAAACTCTTAATGTCCTTCTACAATAGAGACAATGAGATTTGACCACACCTAAATTATTTTTATAATAATTATTAACACAAATACACAATTCAAAGTTCAAATTAAACTGATGTATTTATAAAGAAGTATGATATATTAACTTTTAATCCTCTTATATGTCATGTCTCATCATTTTGCTTGATTCTTTGCTTGAAGTTATTCAAAATGTTAATGTTTGATGTCTTAAATTTATTGAAGTTGGTAAGAGCAATGAATAAATGAAAAAAATAATATAAGTATTCATATATTATATTTTAGTGATTTATGCTAATATTTTTTCGATTATAGAATTATAAGTAGTGGATATATAAAACAAGCAGTTGAAGATATAACCAAACATCAAAGTGAACATACAACAAGGACGTTTATAAACATGTATCAAGTAACATATCAATACATTACATGTTTGCACCTAATAACATTAAAATGTAACTAATTGTACATTTTACCAATCTAACTAAATTTAGTTGTTCAATTTTACAAGTTCAAATAATATTTAATCATCTGTGGTTTAATAAAAAAGTTATTCGAGCAAGTTAATTATTCATCTATTTCAACTTGTACCTTTTCACTTTAAATTTTATGTTATCCATTATACTATAATTTTAATATAATACATATCATATGTACAATTTGCATGAAACACACGTGCAACGCACGTGTCCGAAACTGGTACATACATACCCACATTAATACTGAAGAGTTTATTCTCTTCTGACCCAAACCAAATGGCACGTAACAAATTAGTGTGTGGGGAATTTGACGGAGCTGGAGCTCCGTTAACGGGAGGAACATAACAATGTTCCACTTGACTAACAGTGAGGACTATATTGGTCCAAAAAACAAAATGAATGACAGAATTGTGCTATTTATAATAGTTTTAGAGAAAATTTGACCCTTTTCTGATTTTGAAATACATATCACCGGCGACAGGACACGACGCGTAAAATTGGAAACGAGAAGGGGAGAGAGGCATTAATAAATTCAAAGCAGCAGCATGGAGCGCTACGGTAAATTATTTTAACTCCGTTAACAGAGAGCAACCGTTCCCCCATTCCCACATCCATTTTGCTTCAAGTCTTCACCATTTTTGCAGCTACTTTCCTCCTTTTCTTCTTCGGAGTGTTTCAGATCACCTACTCTCTCTCTCCCTTATCAATTCCGTTACAATTGGCTTTCACCAGAACTGGAGGATTGCGCGATTTCATCTTTGGAGTTTGAATATCTGTAAGCAATCATTGGATTTGATTTTTCTTTATTAGTCCTTCTTTTTGTTGTTGCTTTGTCGTATGATTGCTTCATCACTTTATTCAACTAGTTTTTTTGCATCTGAAATTGGACTTTCAGTTGACAATTTTTTACGGACGCGATTTCTCTGATTCAAGCTTATAACTACTACCACAGCGCATCCAGAATTTGAAATCAGTCGACGCAAAGTGATACGTATGTGTGATCGAGTGAGTGAGTGAGTGAGTGAGAGAGATAGATCCGCCTCAGTTTACTACTACGCCTACTAACGTTCTTCTTACAGGTGTTTGAGATCACCTACTATCCATTCCACCACCTACTTTCACCAAATCGAATCAAATTCTGATTTGTTATCTGAGTTTGAGTATTTGCAATTTTTAGGAACTTAGTAAAATTATATCCCTCTTTGTAAGTAAGCACTGACTTTGATGTTGCTTGTTGTTTTGCTTTTTTTAACTTTTTTTTTTTTTTTTGGTTAATTCCATTTGTGATCACTGTCATCGGAGTTTTGCAGCTGATACTGGACTTATATGTAAATTTTGCACTAATGCGATTCATTCAATTCAAAATTTGCCTGTTGGCTTAAAGCCTTAAAATACAAATGTGAAGATATAAAGTAGGTAATTATGTATATAGATGGTGTTAAGCAAAGCACTATTTTGATGTACCAAATTAGTTTGCACTCAGATAATCCAGTTCGATAAATTGATTCTGATTTGGATCTGTTTAGTGGAAGGTATGTTACTATAAACACCTGATTATGTTTCCCCAATCCATCCTTCTTCCTTTCTTTCCTTCTCATTTTTATTTTGTGGTGTTTAAGGTTTTGCTTTGTTGAGTAACTTATTACTGCCCGGTCAAATCATGTGTATTGTATTACTATGGTTGCAGGTGAAGAATAATGACACACACACAACTAGTGGAGATTCAACCTCATGAACTCAAGTTCACATGTAAGCACTTGAAACCTTGCAGTTACTTACCAATTTAACCAGGTGCGAAATTAGAAAAAAAATATAGGATGCGCTTGACATTTTCTGGCAAGTACTTTTGATTCCCTTCAATTGCATTCAGCACCAACCATATTGAACTAAACATATGAAAACAGAAAGCATCACCATCAGCCAAACCAAGAATACGTGCTATTTAATCGAATCAATATGCAGAGTTGGCTTTGTTATGGACTACTATTTTGAGTAGTAGTGACTGGTTTTCGACTACACTAAGCTGTGGAAGCCTGTTGTGGTTGCATATTCTTCTAGTATTACTAGGTGTGTGTCTCTCACATTGCTTGTAATGGTATCCAGAAGTACTGAAAAGGCAACAATTTAAGAGGTTATTTAATTTCTTATGCCCTACTTGGGTTGATAGATGAAAAAAGTAATTACTGGATTGTAACTACCTTACCTATCATTTATCACTATTTGACATTTAGCCAAATAAGAAATGTTTCTTACAACACCTTCGTGGTTCAGGAGGAAGACAGTTTAATAAATAGTTAAACTTTTGAAACCGGCAGATTAGGATCCATCAAAAATGTTTGCTTATTTTTAAGTTGGGCTTCATAAGCACCTATTATCTCGTTTTGTACTTGTCTTGGATTAAAGGATGTGCTTCTAACTCTCATCTTTGGTTTTAGTTGAGGTGAAGAAACAAAGTTCATGTGCAGTTCACATAGCTAATATCACAGACCAACATGTGGCTTTCAAGGTATGATAATTTTTTGATGATATGAATAACCAGGCAGTCATATAAACTCTTTATAGATGAGATACATGCACAGCTGCCCCTTGTTGAGATTGAGAGAGAAGCCATCCAACTCTGTTTTTTTTTTTCTTTTTCAGGTGAAGACCACATCACCTAAGAAATACTGTGTCCGGCCTAATATAGGTGTTATCAAACCAAAGTCAACATATGACTTCACAGGTATATATAATTTCCCTTACTGATTCTGATTCATTGACAACGATAAAGTCAATTATCCTTGCATTGGAAGCATGCTTCCTTAAAGTGAGTAGTCATCTATGAGTTTGGCAGCAAAGACATTGCAGTAAATATATGTAGCTTCTGTTAGTGCTCCTGCTTACTTAAGATCAGTAACATGTGAGAGGAAGTTTTGTTCAACTAATTTTTCTCCTTTCAATGCTCATGCTTGATATTGGCAGTTTAAGGTTCTGGTGATTTGATTTATCAAGATGAGTTTACAAGATATGTCAAGTCAAATTTGACCCTGAAAATAGTATCTGTCTCATATTTGAGCGTGAATTCAAATACTATATAGTAAAACTAGTCCAACCAAGCAAAAATGTGTCGAACTTTAGCTCGGTGCTGGTTGATTGAGACCCTGGTCAAAACTATGTTTTTCAGTTTCTGATACTGACTTTATCTTGGGATGCAGTTACAATGCAAGCTCAGAGGACTGCTCCATCCGATATGCAATGCAAGGATAAATTTTTGATTCAATGCGCAGTTGTCCCTTTTGGAACCAGTGAAGAGGAAATTCCTCCCAGCATGGTAAAAATTGCAGTATCATCTGAATCTACTAGTATTTATATTTTCTCATTTTCATTTTGGTTTTTGGCCAGTTCAACAAAGATAACGGAAAATATGTCGAAGAGTGCAAATTAAAGGTTGTTCTGGTTAGTCCACCCCACTCTCCAGTTCTGCAGCCAGCTAATGGAATTTCCAAGCAAGGTGCATCTATTGAGACTTCGATGCAACAGGAAAAATTTCCAAGTGGTGTTGAAAATCTTCCTCCAGCTCAAACTGTAAGTTGCATGCTATTGTTACTTTTACTAACCTGTATGGAAGTGCCTTCCAGGATTTGGGTATTTAATTATCTGATAAAAACCATAGAGAATGTCAACTAGTGAATTGCTGGTGGGTTACGATTTTATCCTACATATTTCAATACCTTTTGGTCAGCTAATAAACTATGATGACATCAAATTTTTGGTGCGGCTGGTCATTTGTCCTTTCGTCAGCAAGAGAAAAACATATTGTCTTGACACATTTCCTTTTCTGAAACTGTGATAATCCAGGTGAATTGCTGGTGGGTTACGATTTTATCCTACATATTTCAATACCTTTTGGTCAGCTAATAAACTATGATGACATCAAATTTTTGGTGCGGCTGGTCATTTGTCCTTTCGTCAGCAAGAGAAAAACATATTGTCTTGACACATTTCCTTTTCTGAAACTGTGATAATCCAGTTGTAAAAGTTTTCTTCCCAAATGCAGGTGGTTATGAACACTTCAAGCACATTAAATTTGAGGAAGAATCAGAGGAGAGCCAAGATTGGGTAAAATTGCGGATGTCAAAGATTTGAACTTTGCAAAAAATATTGATGAGGTTGACAAACCAATATGTCAAGTATATGTAAAAGAAGTTTATATAATGACAACTTTTTGGACTATGACTATCTATTAAACAATTGCTTCTAAATACAGGTGGTTGAGAACAACAAGGATGCAGATTTTGATGCAGAAGAAGAGGAGCCAATATTGGCAAAGACTGCGGAAGATGTCAAATTGAACTCTCCTAAGAACATGGAGTCAAATACCAATGAGGTTGTTAAATCAAGAGACTTGAACACGGAGACAAAATCGTCACTGACCAAAGATTTTGAGGAGTTAAAGTCGAAGATAAATTCACTGGATCTTCAGCTAATTGAGGTTAGTCTTCTTGTCCTAGATTCTTACCCACAATTTGAGTATATTCGGTTATGCACTATCATGGCATCCCTCTATATCCTGCAAACCGGGATAGTGAACACGTGCTTGCTTTTCAGTAAGCAACTGTTAAAAGCCTACAGAATTTTGTTTCTCCCATCCCATCCCCACCACATGCACACCCCCTTGGCGTTGATTAATCAAGGATCCTCTAGCAATCTCGTGGCCTAGCATTTCTATATAAAAGAGCTTGAACTTGATGAAAATTTCCTTGCAGGCTGAATACATAATTGCAAAGTTAAAAGAAGAGAAGCTTGGCACCATGAAAGACATGGAAATTTTGAAGCAAGAATTGGTTAGTGACTAAAACTCTCTGCCTGTCTCTCTCTTCTCTTGTAGTCTTTGTGGTATATTAAGTGTGTTTCTCTTTGTAAAGATATGGCACTTGCGCGTAACTCAACCCCAAAAGCTAGCTCATGAGGGGAGGATTTCAAAGTCCATATAAGCAAACCACCACCATTCCCCGACCAATGTGCGACTCTAACACACTCTAACACCCCTTTCACGCCTGTGCCCGACCTGAGCGTGACCGGAGCCTAAACGGGAATAGACCTGGGTTCGACGCCATGTAAAGATATGACACTGAGCCTAATTCAACCTCAAAAGCTAGCTCATGAGGGCAGAATTGCTCAAGTCCATATAAACAAACCACCACAGTCCATTCCCCCAACCAATGTGGGACTCTAACTACCTACACTCTTTAACAAATTGTGCTGCTATTATCCTAATATCTCCTTAAGGTAAACCAAGATAAACCTTCCAAGTTGAACGAGTAATAACTCCTGACTGATTTCCTTTCGTTAAAAGGGGTGTTACCAGGTTAATGAGGAGTTTATTGTTGTTGATTTTCCTACTGCTAACTGACAAGAACAACCTGGGAACTGCAGAACCCTTTTCATCTCCTAAAACTCAATTCTTAAATAATCAAGAAATTTATTGAGTGATAACTTTAATAAGGACCATTTATGTGAACAAAGAAGTTTGATGGAGCAATAGATGCTGATCCTATGTACATATAAACAAAGAAAATGAATGATCCTGCCAGAGTTTCTTTAGAATCAAAAGCAGTGTCGCCTTCTTGTGCTTCAGCAGAAGTGCAACTTCTCTTGAAGTATTGTATCTCCATTTATGCTGATTAATGTTATGTTGATTTTGTTCTTGGAAAATACAATCTATGCTCCTTTCTATTACAATGGAGTAGAGTCCTGCTAGATATTGTTGTCTTTCAAATCTCAAGGAAACCCAGCACTTATCCATCTCAAGCGTAATCAGAGAAGAAGTTTGCTCTAAGTTCTACATTTTATGCTTTGCTTTGTGAGTTGAGGTGTAATTAATGTCCTCAGAAAGAACTACATTTGCCAATCTTTCGCAATGAAGAACTTCCTAAAGAATATTTATTAGCCATAAATTAGTTTCCTCTTTAATGAAAAAAACGATAAAGATTGTTGGCTATTGGCTATTCTGCCACCGCAAGTAACTAGATGCTGCAAAATGTCTAGGAAAATCACTTTCAGTTAATCCCGATGATGATTGAAATGTTTGTTAGACACATTACACTAAGTTAAAGTGACTTCATAATAAATTGAGTTCCCTTCGAAACAAAGAGACTTTCTGTGCTGGTGTGTTCCTCTTATAAAAAAGCCAAAATACTTTCAGCTAATTCTTCTGCATACTAACGTGGATCAGATAGACCTCAAGGCTATGTCTGACCTTAAAACTTTTGAATCTGTCATTTCTTACACAGGTATTACTAAGGACAAAGGGTGTTGGAAAGAGAGCTCAAGTTGGGTTTCCGTTATTCCTTTGCATGGTTGCATTGATTTGTCTCACCATTGGGTATCTTGTACGTGCTTAACAAGGGATTTTGTTTGGCTTTGCTATATTGTAACTGTTTAGGAACTTACAATGTCTTCAGCATATTAACGTTGCATCTTTTTTTTCTAATAGCTGTCAACCTAACGAGTTCTTAAAAATGAGTAGTATGTAAAAGTGGAGTCTATAAGGTAAAAAGTTTATTCCAGTAAAGGATGGAACAGTTACGTACCCTGGAAGTACTTTGCTGGAGCAGAGCAAATGACAGAAGGCTGGTCTAATTTTTTCCTTCTCATTTCTTAATTGTCGTGTATTATCATCCCATTAATAACTAGAAGTACCTTGCCATGTCCAAAATTGAATCTCTTTCACTTTTCTTTTTTCACATACTCCCTCATTTTTATTTTGCTCGTCTCCAGTACTAAAAATAGTTTTTTCTTTTTTTACTTGTTCATTTTAACGAATCAAGAGAGTTTTATTACTCTTCTTCCATATTACCCGTGGTATTAAATAACTACATAAAATAGTACTCTGGAAAGTTAAAGAAAGTAAAGAATGAGTTTTGAATCTTATACCAAAAGCCCTTTTGGTCCGCCATTAACGAAATAGCGTGTTTGCGAGAAAGAAACACATCTAATGAATAAGCCATCTGATAGCAGTCAGCTGGAAATGGGCATGAATTTAAAATCTTTCAGAATCCGTCATGATTTCTCCCGTTACTAATTTGTACATTATATTATTCTTGCCATATAACAAAGTAAGGAGTGCATACTGAAAGCTCCCTCACACATACATTAGAGGTGTACATTCAACTCCCAGTCTTTCTTTTTCTGATTTTCCAATGTAATAAAAACTTTCAATTTAACCGAAAAGATCTTGCAAGTTGTGCCTAAGGTAGTAGCGCTTATTGATGCCGGAGATAATAAAATGTTCACTAGTTTCTGAAGCCATTGTTATTGAGCATGAAGCCACATCAAGCTTCTCCCAATTTGTCATGAGCTAATTCATGACATTTTTTACTTGTTCATCTTCTTGAATTCCATAAAATGGACCAAAAGTATGCTTGACCCAACAGAATCCCTATTCCTTTTGGTGGGTCCTAAATATATCAAAAAATTAACCCCATTCCCTTTTTATCACTCCATTGAACCCTATTCCTTTGCTTTCCTATATTGTAGCGATACTAGCTCTCTCTTTCTAAAGTAACCCTCTTCCCGTGTTCTGAACTGAACTGAGGTGTTATCTTTTCATAGTACTATATTAATGTTTTTCTTTTTGAAAGAAAAAAGTACACGAACAGCACTAGCTCATAAATTAACTGCGCTATGCAAAACATTTAATGTGCCTACTCTTTCCTAATCTTCTTTGTTCACACTACTTAATTATAATCTAGTATCAAATGGGTTTCTCTTGTAAAATAATAAAACAAGAAAAGAATATCATAGGTAGTTAAAGCAAGCATTTTTTATTTCTCTTGAGCCGATAAAATACAATAAAAAAGCATAATTTCTTTATTTATGCGAAAAACAAACCCCTAACTTTTTCTCCAAAGAAATAAGATTGACATTCATTATATTTAAATACACAAAAGCTTATCCATTACAAACTTATCCAATTTCAAGTTTATCCAAATACAAGTTTATCTAATTGTTGGCTTGTATGAGTCCAACACTAGTTATGCGACCAGGTCCTTTGACTATTAATAATAAGTAACTCACAACCGATAGCTAAAGTAGTAAAAATAAATAACACAGATGTTTGCTGGAAATCTCCTTGCTCATGAGTAAAACCACAACCTACCATGTAGGATTTGTCAACAACTTCAAAAGATGCTCGAGCAACATAGATTACAGACTCTTCTAATCCATAGGATTAAACTCTTAATTTAGCCCTCCTTGCAACAACTCTATCATAAAGGCAAAGCAATATCTCATTGCTAATAACACTCAATTTGGGCTTAACTCTAGCTAGTACAACTTTGGCTAACTCTAGCCCTACAACTAACTACCTCTAGTTGATATCATTTCTAATCAACACAAGAAGACTTGTAAAGGCACCTACACAAGCTTCAAAACAGTAGAGTAGTTCTTACACTTAAAGAACAAATATAAAAGACTAAAAACAACAAGAACTAGAAGACAACCGCTGATCATGAACAGTCCCTTTGTTGCTAATCGTGCTTTGAATCTTCAAGAACATCGATGAATTTTGCATAGAATAATTCATCCTTTTGTTGAATGCAAAAATGTTTTTTGCTTGTTATCTCTATGCATATATATGTATATATATATGTCAAAGACAAAACCTAGAGGGATCTCATCGATAAGTACAATCATACCGGCAGCTGGCTCTAATGCAGCCTCCATCAACCACGTTGTAGCACACTTTAACATTGTACACCGATCACTGCATTCAAGTGAACCTAGTCCCTCCAGACTACAATGTTGCGAACCCGATTCCCTTTATCAATTTATCGATCATCAAAACCAAGAATATTACAATAACATCCATAATATAATATATAAATAATCCCTCTTGAATGTTCATCAATAGATAATATGCCTAGTTAAAACCTTATTAGAAAAAAAAACCCATGAAAAAAATTTTAGTAAAGGAAAAGAGTACACATATTCCACAATATGCATTTTGGCTGCTCATTAAAAATCTTACAAGAAAAATTCAAGTGGTATAAAACCTTGTAAGGTAAAAAGATACAATGTGTATTAACTCCCTAATAAAAATATTAAATATCAATCCAAAACTTGAATCTTCAGATCCCAATCTTGTGCACCATCTTCTTGAAAGTTGTAGTTGGTAAGGATTTAATGAATAAATCTCATGTGCATTATCACTTGAATGGATTTATTGTATATCAATATCACCATTCTTCTGGAGGTCATGTGTGAAGAATAATTTGGCAAATGGTTTTCTGCCTATCTCCTTTTATGAAGCCTCCTTTAATTGGTTTATGCATGCAAATATTGCCTTCATAAAGGACTATGGATACCTTGGTGTCACACTTCTGCACTACATTTTCCTTTGATGAAATGTATCACCATTCAATCGTACACATTCTAACTGCTTCATATATAACTATTATCTCAACATTATTTGAAGAAGTAGCAACACTGGACTGCTTTGTAGATTGCCATGATATACAAACACTTCGTATGTAAAATAGAAATCATGTTTGAGATCTAGTTTATATGGATCAGATAAATAACTTATATTTACATGACCAACAAAATCCGCACTACTTTGTTACAGATAGAATAAATCCATATCAATGGTCCCATTTAGATATCACAATACATGTTTAATTCATCTAATATTCCTCGTGTAAGAAAAAATCATATCTCATTAGTAAATTAACAAAAATGCTATATCGCATCTTGTGACATTAGCGAGGTACATAAGTGCACCAATTGCTAAGATATGGTACTTCGTAACCAAAAAAGCCCCTCATTCTTTTCGAGGTTAGAACGGATCTTTTTACTCACTTCAAGTGATTGGAACAACCACTGGAGTACTTAGTGATGTAAAATCGTTTCAAAACCTTCCTCATTGTAACGACCCGCCCGTCACTAATGAAAAATAAGTCAAAAACACCCATCTCTAGACTAAGTTGTTGGTAGGAGGGTGTTGTGTGAGTGTTAGTAAAAATTTGAAGTTGAGAAATGACCTGGTGCAAGAAATGGTGCTAATGGTTATGTGTGGAGACTCCACGCAAAGCGAGGATAATCAAGGCAGCAATATCGTTACCATGATTGGAGGCCCACCTAATGGACTAAGAGATTTATGTTAGATTCGCTCGTGACGACATCTAGAAGCTATAGCGGATCCGCCGCAAGGGGACGACTAAAGGTAAGTGGTTTTAAGTAGGATTGTGTTTACCCCATTATTCAAAGAAATCTAATTCACGAGAACTTCTTAGATCGAATCCCCAAGAGTAGAGTAGAGCAATTCTTCCTTTTCTTTCTAAGGTAAGAATTTCAATAATTCTCTTTACTTTGATGACCTAATCTCGTAGAATCGAAACGATCTATAATGATGAAAATTCTAGGTTGAAAATCTAAACCGAAAACTAGACAAGTGGAATGGATATTGGTAGGTGTTGATTCCTAGGCCTAGAAGTGGGTAATTAGCACTTCCTAGGGAGAATGTGAATGCATTAATTTATCTTTATGATAATTTGAGACTTAGAGTCATAAAGTTTGAACCTTAGTATTAAAGACTATTTGAAAGAAGGTTGAGGGAGTAGAAAACCCTTGAGTTGGATTGGAATAACGGGAGGTTAAGGTATGATAGTCTAACTCTTGGGTAATGAATTGAACCTATGGTAATGGGGTAGAATTGGTGGAGTTTAAATTCCAAGACTCCTTATTCGGCGAGTAAATAATAAGTTACTCTAAATTTGTTGTTGTAGATTTGAATGTTCAAGCGCCTGAGGAAAGGCAAGGCTCCAAAGAAAGTGGTTGTTATTCAAATCCTTCAGTCGAGGTAGGTTCATGATTTAGAAGGAGTTAAGCTTTGGATAATAGCATGTATTTGTGGGGAATCCATTATGTGTGAATTGACCTCCGTACTTGGTTGTTGTAATATTCCCTTGTTGAATAATTTTATTATGAAATCCTCATTACTTATATAATGTGAAAATTGAATATTGAGAAGTTGTTCATATTATCTGAACATGATCCATGAATTATGTGAGTATTCAAGCGAGGGAGGTAAGATGAGGCCTTGGTCTAATAAATAGACCGAGTAAACACGAGATGTGCGAATAAAAGTGGATAACATAATTGTCCTCGAGATGAGTGGCTCGTGCCCGAGGAGAGCATCCGAGCAAGCAATGATGGTTGAGTGGATCGCTGAGAGAGTATCCTGAATGAGCGATGAGTGGGTTGTGTACCACACCGTTATAGTACATGGATTTCTAGATTCCGCAGTTTGGAATCTAGAAAGGGAGAAATAAGACCCTCTTGCATGTGTGTACATCGATGATCGTGTTGCAGTTGTTCATAGTGATGTCTGAGGCGTGTGCCCTACATATCATCATTTATTATATTGGCTGACCGAGTATAAAGAAATAAGATCGGGGTTTGGGAGTTGAGAACTTGAATGAACTAAATCTTTGGCCATGTATTTTGTGTGTTGAATTGTTGATGTGTTTATGATGATTTAACATTAATTGTAAAGTTAAGTAAGAACTCAGAATATTGTGAAATTTGTCGTGAGTGGTTCATTATATATTTTCAAGTGGTTATGGTATATTTGATTGTTGTATTGATGACTGTGAGTAATGATGGTTGTGATGTGTAGAATGTTGAAAAGAGTTAAAGGGATCCGTAGGTGTGCAAACTTGTCGAGTTATCGCTAAGTGCGCACCGCTGCAACGAGATATATTCCATTGAGAGAGACCGTGATAGGCGGTCAAGTGATTGTCGCGAGCCGAGGTCCAATCCACAGCAGTCGGCTAACACTCTACGTATTGAAACTCGAATAAGTATTATTTATTGAATTTGTGTTCGAGATGATGGCATATTGTTATTTTGCTTATATGTGTTTATTATTATTTAAGGTTGACTCGATGATACCTACAAATACCGTATTTTATAATGCCACTCTTACACTTCTTTTCGAGTGCACTCGATCCTAGCTTCGAATCCCATCTCTAGAGTAGCTAGACCTCGTTGAATGCGAGTGGATCAAGATGTGTTATTTCGTTCGTAAGATGTCTTTTGTTAGACATTGACTTTATTTGATTTTTTGAAATTACCTTAAACAAAGGTTAGGTTGATGTCCTCATGTACAATGACCTTCAAGTTCTGAGGATGTACTAGATAATTTGATGATTATATTCTTTAGCTTTATTACAACTTCCGCTAATTATTATTCATAATGTGATTTATTCGTATTTATCATTTGGATTTGGGTAATTAGTCGAGATTCGTTTGTTCGCCCAAATCGGGATAATGTGAGTGTAAATCACAACTATTTGGGTCGACATCGTATAGGTAGATTGATGATATAGATATTGTATAAATGTTCAATTTGCGCACTAATACAAAGTTGGGTCTTTCCCAGATCTTTCATCTCAAATTCTTTCTTTAGATAATCAATTGCTCAATCTCTACTAGAGTTCCTATAAGATTTATATCATCACCGATAAACAACAAGTATAATAAACTCGATATTATTTTCTTATTTTATTTTCATATAAGGATTATAATAAGTTTACGGAACTTGTAAATGCTTCAGACATTTTGAATCATTCAATTTTTATATAAATTTTGTCAAGTTATAATATTCATTAGTATTTAAACGTGATATTTTCCGGGGTGTATAGACTACATGTCCAATAAGCTTTACGCTTATCAAGATGAATTATTTCACTTAATAATCATTTCTATGTCACATGATTTAATGTACGCACTAAATCCTCATACAATTTTTACAATATTGTATCAAAGATATCGCTGACTCGTATATCGTTTGTATTGATTTGCAATTGGACACAACTCATTGAGATCTCATCTTTCAATATTTTTCTTAGGTACCTAAGAGCCATGAAGTTTCGAAGTGTTATGTCGTAGGCTCTTCTTCAAAAGCATATTGTCTCCTTATTATGATCATTAGCTCAATTCCTTTTTAAAAATTACCGTAATAGAAACCGACTCGATCTACAATACTATGCATATCAGAGACTCGTTCTTCAAGGATATTAATTTAATAAGAGTTTTTAGCAACAAAAATAAAATTAATTTTGGGTCAAGAAATTCTTCTCGTGCATTTGACTTGAATTATTTTTGAATGAGGATCATACTAATGATAATCCACAATACATTTCCTAGCTACTTATTTTCTCCCCTCATGTTAGAAAATTAACATATATTCATGATCTTTGAGAATTCATTTGTGTGCATCGTGGTAAATTCATTAATCATATATATCACACATCAAGTTATAAGATAAAAAATATTGGTCATTGACTATGAACTAATCGAGTGTAGGCGACAATCATAATTATCATCAATAATTACAAGTGTTATTATATGTAATATATCATATCATAGATCAACCAATTATGTTTTGTTCCTATAAGCAATAATTCAAACCTATTTATTCTATAGACATTCAACACCAAACCAACTTGAATACAACCAAAAGATATCAAAATAAATTTTCTTGATTACAACTAAAATTATGCTCTTAACTTAATTTATATTGAGCAAGTACAACTTTGCAAATGTAAAACTACAAAGCTACAATAAACGCATGTATGACCATCTTATAGATGCATCTATATCAGATGACAGGTGAACGAGCCCATATTCACATTTATTTTTCTAGAATTTAGAAAATTTAGTCCTAACATCACCGGTATAATCTAATCTTATCATGAGAACAAGCAACATAAAAGAATTATTGAAAAATCTAATTCTTCAATATATTTTGAATACTCACTCAATATATCATATCAAGATGACAAAAACGGCCATGTCAATTGGATAGAATTATCCGTACTAGTAAACTTCAAATTTATCATGATATGTGTTATTTATTTTAGTAAACTTCTGTGCTTACTATGTCATGAATTCTCATATCAATAAATTCGATTTACCGTAGCATGTATTTTCATCATACTTATATTTTCATAGTACAAATAGTGTAACCTTTCATATACATGTTTCTTATCCATAGTAATTTGAGATATTTAATCTTCCAATCTTTACGCCTTAATATAATAATTATTTTTGTTGGTAAACTTCAAATTTATTATAACTTGTGTTCCGACATAGTAATAATTTCGTATATTACGATCTAGCATGAATGAGTTATTTCATATATAAGCTCTTCTAGAGACTTCAATTTATTTATCACGATAAGATATTGTTTGGACAATAGTGGTGTTATTATTCTTGTAGATAAATAATTAAGCTCTTTCCGAGACCTTAATCACTAATTTTTATTATCGTATATTGCTTAGATACTTCTGATATCATGAAAGTAAATTTAGACACCTGATGTCATGAAATAAATAGTAAATATTAAATTTTAAACTTCATTATTTTATTCTTACTTTCCTGAGTAAATTGGTAGTTTTACTATTTCATGAGTAAATTGTGGAAGTAGATCGAAAATTTTACTATTTCATGAGTAAATTGCAAGATTTATTATTGCATAGTTTTACTACTCGAGTAAATTGGGAGTATTTATTATGTCGGGAGTGTTTGATCATTCAATTGATTCTCGTCGCTAGTCTATGCTTGCTATCATGCCGGGCAAAAGTAGGAGTTTCTGTGAGATTGCACATTTTACTACTTCAAGAGTAAATGGCAATGCACACTTCAAGAATAAACATAGAATATTCAATACTTCTTTTCAATTATTCTTCCTTTTCTAGAGTGAGTCGTGATATCTTCACAATCAAGAGTATGTTCCCCGTTTATATATTTTACTATTAAATATTGTCATATTCACTTCGTGGAATAGATATGTCAGAATATTTATCAATAGTTCTCATTCTTTTTCCGTGTGAATGAAACATAATCATCTCAACATGCCTTAATCATATTAAATTATGATAGTTTGAAACCTCTTTTAAAATATTGCTGCTTTGGGAGCAAATCAAGCGCATAACGAGAGAATTTCTTAATGTATTTTAGCCGTAACTGTAACAAGCCTATAAAAATATTATCACTTCTAGTGACCATATATTTCTTATAAATTCTCATTCTTACTAATTGATGGATACCAAATTAATATCATAACATATTTTCACAAATTTTCCGCAAAACAAATATATTTAACAACATTGTTCTTCTAGAACAAATATATTTTTACAATATTGTTCTTGTAACAAATATAAGACATGAATTGCAAGTAAATCAATAAGTCGCTCATCGATCCATAAAAAAATTGATATTATTATTAGCAAAACATATCAAGAAATACTAACCTTCATTTTTCTAAAAGAAAATTAATTTTTTTACCTCGCATCTTTTCAAAGTGAGTACTCAAGGTAGACTCATGCTAATAACATGTTATAAACAATAAAATAAGAAGAATATTGTAGAGAAATAAAGAAACTTCTTATTTTTCTTGAGGGATGAAATGCAATAATAGAGAATCCCTTTATTTATAGAGTAAAACTAACCCTAACTTTTCTCAAAGAAACAAGATTGACATTCAATATAATACAATACACATTAAAAGGTAATTCGATTGTAAGCTTATCTAGTTGCAGGTTTATCTAGTCTCAATCTTATCCAATGAACATCCATAATATAATATATTTATAATCAGCTTTCATATTTAAATATTAAATTATATTTCTTTCGCAAATAAATATAAAGAATTAAGTAGCTAATCGGATTGTTACATGAATGCTCCGATTTGGAATGTTTATGATTTGATTTGAGCTTATTTTTCAAAATATACCTAAATTTATTAAGTCGGGGCTTTTTCAAATGTTGAAATCAACTCAAATAAATTAAGCTCATGGAATTATCAAAATAAAAGATATAAATCAAATTAGAGAATACGGGTAAAGAATTGAATTATTATAAAGACGAACACCTAAATAACGAATCAAGAGTGCAAAAACCTAATGTGTACCGTAAATTTTAACATAAAAATATACACATATATGTGCACTTATAATTTTATATAGGTATTTATATAGTCGATTTAATTTAATTTTTTCATTCATGCTTTATGTAACTTTTTATTATTTTTGAAAACCATGTATGTATATTAAAACTATATGTTGCAAACAATAATCGAAAATCTGGGCAAATTTCTAGAAAAGAGAATGAATTGTGAAGGAATACTCCCGAAAAATGAAGTAGGTATTAGGTCCTCAGAAATAGGATAACTACTAAGCAAGCAGATCAAGTAGTAAAGAGAGTTTTGGTTGTCATGGGAAACTCCTCAGGTAATAATGAAGTTGAAGAGAATAACTAAAAACCTATTAGTTAAAGAAGAATTCGACTTAGGCCGCATTTGGACATGATTTGCACCGATTGATTTGAATTTAAAGCTTTGTTTGACATACAATTTAGATTTCTTAAGTTGTATTTTTCTCATAAACATGAAAACCTAACAAGTTATGAAACTATCAAAATTTCTCCAATTCCTATATAATCTTACCAAATGCTACACATCACAGCTCATAAACAAGATATCGAAATGACAAAAATATTCTAAGGCGTTGTATTAATATTACATATTTTCATGTTCTTTTTATAAATAAATATTTACAATTATAAATTTTTGAAGACACATAATTTTATGAAGATCCACTATTCAACAACATTAGTAACTAGGTATATAATTCTTTCACATGGTACGAACAATCTCTTCACAACGAGCATGAGTCTTTTTTGGTAAAAACTAAATGATGGATCTTTTTTTAGTAAATATAAACTTATGGGTCAAGTTTAACATTTTAAAAAAATTAAAAACCACAATTTAGAATATCAAATTCCCGCTTTTTTGTAGAATTTGAGATTCGAGATCATGATCCCAAATTGCATATCCAAATGCCTAACAGAAGATTTGAGTACTAATTACCAATTCTAATTCCGTACTTTGAAGACAACTGTGAGTTAAACTTTTCTGAATTAAGAATGACATTCATACTTTTAACAAGAAACTAGAGTGTGTGACTCCATTTTCATTTGATGCCTTTAAAAGTCTTCACACTGGAAGATCCAAATTACGTACGCATACATCACTCTTGGATTTGGAGAATTAAAAGCGTAGAAAAAGTAAAGAGGATGTGGGACGGATGATTTGATACTTTCAAGAACCAGGTCCTCGTGTTGAGTAATGATAAGTCTCGGGTCAAGATCGAAAAGAAACTTTAGCCGCATGTTCTAAAGACATTCAAAAGAAACTAGATAAATATGATAAGATTGACTAATTTGCCATTATGAATATAAATCAACGCAAGAATTTTATGTGAAACTTCTTGCTCAATGGAGTCAAAAACCATGATTTACCCCGTAGGATTTTTCTTTTTAAACTCTTCATCAAAACTCTGCTTCCAATCAGCGTTAATATGTTTATAACCACCTTCGCAACACCTACATAATCGCCTCCCAACGGCTTCTCCTCTACCCTTAATCTTCATGACCCTAAGAGGACTCTAACTCTTCAGAAAGAGTTGAGGATCACCTTTCACCACATTCAAACTACACCCCTATAAAAGATATTTAGGTATTTTCGTTTAAGGTCGCGATCGAAGGGTAGAGAAACCATCCTGGGTTTCATAACACTAGTGCATCACTAGTTTTTATTTCAACCAAGTGACAATGCATTTGAGTATATTAAAATTCATGTAAGTTCTTATTCATAGGTGTGAAGTGCGCCTATTCATCAAGCAAGAGGTCAGTGCTCTTTGTGCTCAACTATCTATGTCATCTATCTTAAAGCATAAAAGGTAGTTCTCCATAAGAAATATCTTTTCGACTTATTGAGTCCGACTCACATACAACCCGGGAGCTTCCGAAGGTAATGATATGTAAGTGAACTCAATGCTAGAGCTTGCCCGTATTCCAAATCCACATCAATTGCATTCTCGAGTTTCTAAGTCTCTCACTCAACATTGGGGCGCTTGAAATCTTAAGTCATGCATAAATTGAGCACACTGAACTACATATGTCCTCATAACCTTAAAATATGTGGAAATTTGATATTGGGGTTCACATATGAATCTCCAATATGTCACTTGTATTTTGTGGAGAGATAAATTAGCAAATCACAAAATTGATTTGTCAATTTTTTTTCCAGATTTTCATATCACTCCCAACCACAAAACGAGTAGTCATGACACCAAAGTTGGCCCTCACATTGTTAACTAACTTGTTGTTTCTTAGATTAACAAAATACAAAATTCACTTATAAAGTCAAAAGATTTTTCATTATGTTGATGCTATTTCGATATTTCTATAATGGGAAGCAACCGTAGAATGACCGGTATGTCACCTTTTCTTCCTGTGGAATCTTCATTGGGTGATTTTCTATTCGAATAGTAGAAAGGGTCTTATTTATCACATAAATAGCTGTCCGAACACACGCAATCCACCTTGAAACTTCAATGCTCTAGTAGTCTTTAGGACATGACTAAGTCTTCTCTCAATAACCCCATTTTGTTTAGGGTTATATGGACATGAACTTTGATGTGTTATTCCATGATAGTGAAACAATTTATCTACAATTATTGTTTAAAAAATATTTTATTGTTTTTTTAGTTTAAAATTAAAATAAAATGACCCCGTATTTTTTTAAAACTGATCTTGTAACCATTGTTGTGAAATTTTCCGAGTAACATAATCACACGCACTGAAGTTTCATCAAGAACACCCACATATCTTCTATAACGATCATCAATTATAGTAAAAGAAATACTTCATTCCATTGGCGAGGTGCTTCATAGGGGTCCCCCATACATCAATACATATAAAATTGAAGACATCATACGCTATGCTTGTACTAGTAAATGGCATTCTTGTTTTCCCTAACAGAGGGCATACATCACAATTATGATTATAAAGCTTTCTTTTTTATTTTTTTCCCCGAAGCTACTTATCTTCCTTAAGACCGATATTGGCACATTACCAAGTCTCTTGTATCCATATTCCCGCATTTAACAAATGTTGTGTTGTTAATGATCTCATCTTCTTTGTGCACTACTTCTTCCTATTCAAATGTAAAGTCCATCCTTCTCCTTACCAATCTCCTTGACCCTCCCAGATAAGATATCTTAAAATGCAAAATCCAGAAAGAGAATTGCAAATATTTTTAAGGCCCTGTTATCTTTGAAACTCGATAACAAGTTCAAAAGTCAGATGAGTCCACCACCATACTCGTGACCAGGTCCTTTCACTAGGTAGCACAAAATAAGAATGCACGAACAAGAAACAACAAGGAAAGGACAATATCCATGTTTACGTGGAAACCTCCTCGTCAGCGGTAAAGAAAAACCACGACCTACCACATAGGATTTCACACAACTCCACTGAATCTGGCAACAATGATTACATTCTTGTAATCCTAAGAGATTAAACTCTAATCTCCCACTTGCAACAACTCTATTACAAGACTTCAAAGTTCTAACACCATGACTATGCAACCCAACCTAACTCTAATGGAACATAAGAGTGATTCTAGCTAAGCTCCCTGCCAACTAACTCTAGTCGACAATCTTTCTAGAATCATTCAACAATTACAAAGAAAGCTTACACAAACTTCATGTTTTCTAGCTATTACAACTCAACAAACACAACTCTTAACAATAGCCTTGAGAACAAGAATGCACGAGCACCAATCTTCGCAGATAGTCACCGTCTCAGAGGATAGGAATATGCTCGGCGGAAGCAGGTGTGTTTTTCTTCACTTTTGAAAACATACCTTTTGGATTGTCCAAAGATTAGGATAAGTATTGGACACACCAAAACAAGAAATCAATCCCATTGGTCTAGTACATTTGACCCGCTGACAAGGCCGTCGCTCTCGCCGCACCGGCCGCCACTCACCAACCTCGCAGAAAGTACTTTTTTCACTCGTAAAAGTTTCCCGCCGAACTCCGCACTTAAACAAACCCTTTCCAAAAGGAGGATCTAAACGCAGGAACAGATTCCATATGGTTTCGCCATCATCAAAACTAACGGTCTAACAAAATTAAACCTGAATGCTAGGACACACAACACATTTTCCATTATTTCACCTTATTCAACTGGCAATTCCCAATGTGACAAACCTCAGTGTGCTCTCCAATAGGTATCTATACTTTCCTTTTATCAGCTACTAGTACTTGATCATGCATCATCAGTCATGTGGTTAGTTCTCCTATGTCCACAATCCATTTAGAGTCAATATGTACTACTATTTATTGCCAAATTACGTGCTAAATTGGCATTGGAAGATCCTTCTGTCAAAGCAGGCTTGTTCAATATATTTGTAAAATTTGATTATACTGTTCTGGAGTGAATAAAGTCCTAATCACATTCTGTCTTGGATTATCTGTCATGCTTTCTCCGGAAGATGTTGTATTCACTGGATCATTCTCAAAGAATATTGCATTACTCTTCCTCTTGGATATGAAATAAGCTATAATTATAGTAGGTCTCTTGTATGCCCCTTTGTCTGACTCAAAAGTAACAATGTGTTAACTTATAACTATTCTCCCTCGTAGTGGCCTTTCAGGCTGCGCAAAAATCACAATACATGTTATGTTTCTGTCCTGTTCTCCTCCTCTGTTGTAGAGCTAAGCCATGTTTCATTAGAAGTCCTTCCAACGCCTTTTGGGAAGCTATTGTAGAAATGAAACTTGACAAGCATCCATATGAGAAGCCATAGTAGAAATGAAATCCTGGACAAGCATCGGGTAACTGAGAAAACTCTGTAGAGGAACTCAACGGACTTTCAGTGCCTTTTCTACTTCAAATCACCCATGGATTTCGAGACAATATAAAAAAGCCTCAGGATGAAACAAATTCCAATTTGATTCTTAATCAACGAAAATAGAAGCAGCTTGATCTGGGAAGAAAGCTTACTATGCAAGAAAACTGAATTCATAATATAATTTTATATAGATTATGTCATATCTAGTAGTCCTATAAAATTAGTAGAATACGAGATAAAACTATTATAAAAAAGTAAAATAAACAACAAAATAAGATTATTAGACAAAATGAAGGAAACAAAAAAAAACAATGTGGTCACACCAAAATGGATGTCACATAAAATGAGACTTTTCATCATTACATAATGATGAATTTAACAATACAATGCAATAAAATTAAAGTATAGATTTAAAAAAATATTGAATTTTATACAAAACCATCCAAACAAGTTGCGACACTGCTAATAAAACAAACTCCCCTTCTAGTCTCATTCTCCCTATCACGAGCTACCCACAATAACATCAGTCAAGAGCTTGCAGGGCTGTTTAGCTGCGTCTCAGCAATATCTGGCCCATGTTCTTCGCTTTTTTTTTTTTTTTTTTCATTATTTGGGCCTTGCTAGTCTGGTCATCTTTGGACCCTACTCAGCTGGGATCAACTAACAGAGAGTTTCTTCTTCCGGAGATGATTAAACTCAAGTGCTTAGTGGTATGAGGAAGGCGTATTAAAGATAAAATTCACCCATGACATTAACAACTTATCACAATCAACCTAGAAATCAAAATGCACTGACTACGGCCATATTCACCAGGAATTTTGTATCAAAAGTAACTTTCCTGAGCAATGAGGATGTTACATCACTCTACATATCAAGAACCTAAATTTCTAACCCGTAGAAAATTTTTTACAAGATAATTAACGTACCTATGCCACATGCGTTACAGAATATATGTACCCTATTTGGTCGTACTTGATAAATTACCCAAAAAGAAAAAGATGGTCAGGGAGAAAACCTAGAATTCCCACAGAAATTGTCAGGAATGACCAAAAGCAAATAACGGAGCTGAAAACATGATCACCCAAATGAATACACTCTATCTGCAACCTATGTACTAGACAACCCCTTTTTAACCACATGGAAACACTCAAAACCTATTAACAGAAAACAAAACCTCAAAACCAAAAAAGGGCCATCTTCCCTCTCCAAGGCTTCTAATATTTTGCAACTGCATCTCCAGCGATGCAACTAGTGATCACTTGGTTCAGTCGGTGATCCTGGAACAAAAGGTACAAAACCGCCCACTAAAAACAGGACGCATGAATGCATTTGTCAAATCTTCTCCAGTAATGATGCACAGTGTGAGATGGTGTTGATAGGAGCATCCGCAACTGTGGGGACGGGTACATTTTGCCCAGATCAGCTTCCCGAGTCTGTGCACTGTCAAGAAGTGGCAATAATGAAGGATTTTGGGTCGCTGTTCAGAAGAGATCATTCTGCTCAAGTGTTTTGGTGAGGCAACAATAATCTAATTAAAGGTTTTGTCATCAACCCAAACACCTGTAAAGGCCCAAAACAGAATGTAAAACAACATAATTAGTCTCACAGCTGTGGCTGGTATAATAGAGTGCACCCGCCCTACCCCTCTGTGGTAGAAAGGTTGTTTCTAATGCACTTACCGAGAAAAAAAAAACAGAATGTAAAAGACATTCAAAATGTTCCACTTTTCTTCAAAATCTCTTCTTTTTCTGAATTGTTTCTGTTGAAAGAATGATAACTCAGATAAAATCAATACTTGGATGAATCATTTGAATCAGGACGAAGTTATTCTTATTAAAATGTTCACATCTGATGTGACATAAAATCGTCTCTGATATGTTTCTTACCCTGGTGCTGCCCTACCCACAGAGTGCCAGCACACCAAACATCAATGACATGAGAGCTCAATTAAGGGGTTTGTAATTTACATTCGAGTCTCACAGACTTTGGTTCCAAGGATTTTGCTACATGCATAACCAGTCAAACCCATGAATTTTAAACTTGTTTCAAATCTTTCACGAAGCAAAAGTATCAGACAGTGCTAGAGGAATATTTTGTGTCTGTTCGGTTTAAACTTTGTTTGAAAGCATGTCGTTGAAGTTTCCAGAAGAAAAAAATTTGAGATGTTCATTTCAAGGACCATGAAGGAGCACATTTTTTGGTGTATGTTACCCTACTTCATGTACGAAAGGAATGTATAAAAACTAAGATATCTTACCCTGTGCTGAAAAGGACAACAGTGATAGTACTTGTGATCATTATTGCATTTGCCGTTTAACTGAGTATGACCTCCCTGGTAAACTGCAAGCATAATATTAAGAAACTGGCCAAAAACTTTCTTAAGACTATGCAGCGCAAAAATAATCCACAAAACTTGATAACAGACAGAGTCAGATGCTTGCATTTTACCTGATTATAAGCAAGAGCCACTGAAACGGCACCTCGCATAAGTCCAGCCCACCATATTGTAATCTGCAAATCATAAAAGGGATATATAATGAGAGGCCATATGATTTAAGGCTTTTTAGAGTAACTAACAGGTTGTTAGCACATACTTGGTTATAAAGCTAATCCTCTCCTCGAGACTTCTTCATCAAGTTGGACAAAAATGACAACGGGAAAACAAAGGCTGCCCTTCCAACCAAAACAAGACCCAACAGTATTGAGCTAACCTGAACTGATAATTGAGGCTGCAACAGATTTAACACAAAACCATCAATCATGTAAATCTTTACCACTTACATAATCAATAGTATATGATGAACTTCAATGACACAGAAATTCACCTGTCGCTACAAATTTCCACTGATGTCCAAAGCATCCATACCAACATAAAGGAATACAATATTTCAGCAATAAATGATAATGTAGCAAAAGTGTGCTTTGGAAAACAGATGAAGATGATATGTTACGATTAAACCATCCTATGGGCAGAAAGAGGCAATTGACACACCCATCAATATAGTTCCAAAGTTGTATGACATACTTGGTGGTGACTCTGGAGCTCTCAGTCACATTATGCCAGGTGTAGTGGAGACATCACTTATCCAGAGAAAACACAGTGAGGATTGGCGCTTAAATAGAATAACTGCAATAGACACAGTTTCATCTCTCAGAGTAATAACTATATAGAAAGAAATAATTCCTAGAAAGGAAGTGTGATTAATTTTCATAGAATGAGAAAAAATACACGCTTCACTTAGTTGAGAAACTTACTTCAGCAAGCAAGTATGATAGGTAAGCCATAAAGGTCATTATAGCAACCTCATCAGTGGATGCCTGAGACTATCAAGTAAGTAATCATCAAGTAACCAAAGTCCTTTATGAAGAGAGACATCTTTCTAGTCTATCATGGAAGCTTAAAATTGTACAATCTAAGAGAGCAAAATTTTGCTAGGCCACCAGTATCAATTTTCTTTACTAGTCTTTTGCACAAACCCCAATTACTAACTTCAGGACTAATATATATGTCCAAATATTTGCCTATTGCAACTCACTCTTAATATGAGCATACTAAAGGATGTTTATTTGTTAAAGCAAATACATACTAACCTTCCAAAGTAGAGTTTTTTAATTATATAGGCGCTCAGTAGACCAACTCAAAATTCAGGGAAATAATTAAATGTCAGTCTTGTGTCACTAGTGCAACCCGCGCACACACAAATCAGAAATAAGGACACAAAGAAGGTGCTGAGAGAGAGAGAGACCTCACAGCAACCCCTAAGATGGTGCTTGACGCAAACAAGATAGAAAGTTTCCAACTAATTCCAGAGCTTTTCTTGTGTTGATATGAGATAAGTCAAAGTTCTGGACAGCATTGAACAGAACTACAGATGTGGCATCATTCACAACACCTTCCCCAAAAACTAGACTGTACAGTAAGGGTGTTTCATCCTGACTAAGCACCTACACATTTTCCAAATAGAATATGCCTGATCAGTTAGGAGAGCAGCTAGCCCTGACAAGCCTACAATGCCGCGACGTTGTAGTTTTTTTATTGGGTAAGTACGACTTATACTTACTTGTAAGGTGCAAACAGAATCTGTTGCAGAGAAGATTGCTCCAATAGCTGGAAACGAATATAGATAGATGAGAGTCAAGCAGAGAACTTATCAATCATATGAAATAAATGAAATAGAGCAAACAGCAGGAAGTACCAAGAAAATCTCCAATTTCAAGGTTTCCAATATTCATTTTCCTGAAAACGCTAATGGCACCTGATCATGAAAATAGACGTTATTACTAATGGGTGAATCATGAGTGTAATAAGCTCTATGAAACTCTATGGGGAAACAAAACAAAAGATGCAAAGCATAGAAATACACACCTAATGATAAGGATAATGAATGATATTAAGGTGCCAACTGCCCCAAAAGCATGATAGTACTGAAATTGCGGAAGAATGATTTTTCTTTCACCTGGAACCTGAGGAACAGAGTAAGATGGAGAAAAATTAACTCACCGCAATCCTATTGAACAATTTAAAACCTAGTCAAATCAAACAAATATCACATGCTATTTGAGTAGCTTGCCTTGTTAAAAGTCAATGAGTTCACAAAGCCACAAGGACTTCAAATATTGTAAAAGAAAGAAGTATTAGAGTGCGTTTTTTATGACTAGGTCATTTTTCATGGAAAACATTTTCCTAGGAAATGGTTTCCGAGAAATAATTTTTCTAGAAAATGATTTTCGCTGTTTGGTTTGTGGTGGGAAATATTTTCCAGAAAAACTATATATAAGAAACTTGCAATATCAAATTGAAAGTGTTTGATGAAACTTCTGAGTACTAAAGTTAATTAACAACATTCTAAGTGTTATTTTGAGCAAGTAATGTTTTTTTCCAATGAACGAGAAATATGACCAACCGAAGCCTTCAAAATCCTCGGGTTAATGGACCCACATTTCTCACTTATATACCATGCTTAGTTCGCATGGAGCAAGGCGAACCTGTAACTTTTGCTCGTATAGATTAATTTGGCTATAAAAAATAAGTTACGATAGTCCAATGGATAATGATTTCAGCCCATAAGTGAAGGAAGTCATTTTTCCAATTTTGATTACATTTTCTGGCAACCAAAAATTAGAAAATAACTCCTTCATGGGAAATAGTTTCTCGAAAATGATTTGCGTCATAATAAACACACGCTTAATATCAGTTGAATATACCTCAGAAATTTGCTAGGTTAAAATTTGCTGAACTGATAGAAAACCTGGCAAGCCCCTAAGATCCAACACTAATATAGGAAAGCAAAACCCTCAATTAAAAAGTTTGGAAGCTCCAAATGAGAATTAGAAGTTTCAGATCTCAAACATCTGAACCAAGAGAGTAAGAATTTTAGCAACCAATTATTATTCAATCAGCCATTTCTTTTCTCAGAAATAAACATGATTTTATCCTAGAAACAGAAGAAACTTCATTTGTTTCTCTGATAGAGACAGAAAATAACACAATAAGACACATTGGAAGTGTATGTCAAGCAATGCTAACAGGTCGGCATTTTGGAAAGCTTAAAGAACTAGATTGGCCACAGAATATGTCCCCTTTAGATAATCATACTAATAAGAAGGAAAAGAAAGGAACTAAAGATGGGTAAGTGAAAGCTGAGGAATTAATTTAAGGTCTAAGCTTCCAAGATAATGCATCAGATAGTCAGAAGCAGTCCTAGGGTAGTTATTGTTGTGTATTGCAATCTAGAATGCTACAGAAACATTATGGACTACATGGCATAAGTAGCATTTTGTTCTGAGGAAGATCATATATTTTAAATGAAAAACCTACCCAGCATTAAAAATGATCGGTGGAAGAAGGTAAATGAAGAAAAGATTCTCGCTGAACACTAAAAATATGTGAGTTCTTTCCTCCACTTATTAGTAGAATGACAACTCCAGTGCACAGACCCTGTCATCCAAAGGCGAGGAACCAAAAACACATATACGAGATCAGTTCACAAAAAAAAGAAGCTTGAAGCACATAATACTGATAGTAACAAAATGAACTCACGATCACAAGTGGGCAGTTATGGACTCATTCATCCATCTATTTTCCTCCAGTAGATGACCGACTACCATAGACACGCGCAGATAAGTGCAACAAATAAGCTTATTAATAATACCGATTGATGATCAGAAGTTGATAACTTGTTCAAACTTGCCAGCAGCGTCCCAAAATCAAAACACCATTTCTTTTCAGAACTAATTCACCAAAACTGTAAAAATCACAACAAAAGTTCCTTCTTTTTCACCAACTGAACTTCCAAGTTCCACCCTTTGGAAACCTTACATCCAATATCAAACAAGTCCTGCAACAAACCAATAACACAATTCTCAGATCATAAAATTAACAAATCCACATATATAGAAGCGTATAAACGCAGCTACAGACCATTACGTGGCGCGTGTGAATATTAAATAAAATGAAAAGAGAGAAAGTCACAAAAACCAGGATGAAAACTAGCCACATGAATTAAACTCGTAGATATTCTTGCTTTATTCTTTAAATTAGCATTTGTATACACTGTAAATATAAGGGTGGAAAAAAAAAAGGAAACAGAAAAAAAAAAAAACAAATGAAGGAAGATCCTGAACTTTACCAATATGCGTATAAAGATCGTAGTAAAACGGCGTCGAATTGAGCTTTCTAGAACCACTGATATTCAATCAGATCTTAGATGTTTAGCAACTCGCTGCAAATTCAGCAGCAGCGTTTATTTTGCCAAAATATGAAAAATGAAATCTTTTTTTCCGCCTATTGAAACCAAAAGGAGAAGTGAGAGTTGAGAAACTCAAATTGGAATTCGGCACGAAATTGTGGCGCTCGAATCAAATTATCAACCCTTTGAATCCAAAAGTCAAATTCACAACCAATTGTGAGAAGTGACAGAGGAAAGTTCTAGTTTCTATTCTAGAGAAAATGATAAGAGAGAGATGAGAAAGGAGAGGATGGAGTCGTGGAGCGATAAGGACAAAGATGAAATTAAAGGGAAATTATAGTTTGGGTGGAATCAAGAGAGACACTGCTCTTCTAAACCCATCGTCACTGATTTGATCAAATGTGATGACCTGGCAGCATTTTTCCACCGGTTTCGTCATTTTATCAGTTAATCTAGCTTCATTTTCAAGTATACAGAAAAAGAAAGTGGGCCAATTTCCTAATCAAGATATTTGAATTTTAAATTACTAATACTAATTATTTCTTCATTAACAACTACTAAAAACAAGTTATATATCAGTTAATGATTTTAATTTCCGGTGATAATTTTATTTCTTTTTTCCCTTCATTTCTCTGTTAACTATGTGAGAACAAAGTGTTGGTTCAAAGACAGTTCAGTTAATGATTTGTACTACTACTTAATTAATTAACCACTGTAAGAAAAGAATATAAAAACAAAAGGAAACGGCTATTATTTAATTTTAATGGAGAAGAGGAAGAGGGAGAGGGAGAGGGAGATGGAGAGGGAGCCGATGACCTTTCGAATTAAAAATAAGCCAATT
>JACEIK010010117.1:0-45027 GCA_018107945.1 Datura stramonium
GAAATGGAATTTCCTTATGACAGTTACCTACCCTCTTATATTCATGTTTTAAGGTACCTAGGGCCATGAGATGGTTCCCCGATCCCTCTTCCTTAAGCTATAAGACTAATTAATGCGTTTCTTAATTAACCAATACGTTAAACTTGGAAAATAGGGGCCGAATGGATAAACTATTGATATTTCTATGGAACTATCTTTATTTGCAGGTTATGCACAATATCTTGATATTAACAGGTTATACAAAAATCATGATATATATATATGTATGTATGTATGTATATGAGTTTATGCTTACGTTCAAATTATACGTTAAAGAAGTAAGGATTACCCTTTGAAAGTCGCTATATGTTTATTAGAGCTCTTGAGTTATCTAGACCTCCTGAGAATTTCTTAAGGCTTTAAGTAGACACGTTGTATGTTCTTTGAAAGTTGTAGATGTGTAAGGAAATCAACCTATGAGTAAAGGTTGAGGCTCTGGTAGCAATGGAGAGGTGAGAGTAAATATTAGACATTTTAAGGTAAAATGTGAGTTATATTCCCTTTGTCCATAGTTTATTTCAAGAACCTTTGAGAGATATTAAATATGAACAAGACGATGCTTAAGAGATAAAGTTAGAAATTAGGAAAAAATGTAAGTGCATATATGAAATTCTTGATTAATGAACACGGGAGTAAATAATTAAGTGGGGAATTACGAATCCTTGTTGGAAAAGAATTTATGATGAATACGAAAAGTAAAGCCAAAGGTTGTTTTTAGATGATAAGTGTTACAATTTTTAATGAGTTTTAAATAATAGCCCAGCAAAGATTTGCACCCTGTTCTAATGACATTTAGCGAAAAGTTATGAGCGTGAGTCTACCCATGTCTTTATGATATTCTAGTTCTAGGAACTTCCCTAGGAATTCATTCACACCATATGTATGTATTTAAATACAAACCAAATACCTATATGTATGGCATAATTATGGTATTTGCGATGCATTGGTAGATCTACATGTTATAATTCTTGATCATATTTTATGGTTTCATTATTGAATAGTTTGTATGAGCTTTGTCAGCTCCATTATGATGGTGATTAAGATGTATTTTATTTCACCCCGGTGTGGTACATTTCAGAATCTTTATTTTACCGGTGTAGTATATCGGCCGGAGATATTTTTAATTTTACCCGGTGGAACATCGGCTAGATATATTTTTATTTCACCCGGTGGTACGCGGCTAGATATATTTCATTCGTACTGATGTCCCCTTGCTTGAGGACCTACGTTCTCTAAGCCGCAGGTGTAGGTAGAGGTCATTATGGCCGGTTAGGTAGCGATTCGTGAAGTCAACGCGAGTTGGTTGTATGCTCCTTTCTTCACAGGAGCTAGGAGCATTATTTGTGCTTGAGTTTTGAGATGCGGTTATGGGTAGGTCGGAGCTGTTACACCTCGTAAAATTCCGGCACATAGATGGCCTGTTGGCGTGTTGGTTAAGAGTATTTGAAAGCCATACATGCTAGAAAAGGCCCGGGGAAAGGATCGGACAAGCATCGAACCATCGCGGAAGGAGCCGGGGCAGGGGCCCTCCCGCGATAACGGCGTGTCACAGAGGTGGGGCCTCCATGTTGGCTCCGTGACACGTTGGCCTTGACAGGCACAGGTATATAAAGCCCCACTTCGGTTTTAATTCATTAAATCATCAAATAATTTCCGAGCGTGAAGCAGAGAGAAGCACGAAGGATTTGTTACAAATACTCCTTTCGATTACGCCGTCAAAGGTAGTCCAAATCCAAATTAACCTCAGATACCGAGGTATTTAGCAGCGGAGCATTCTTACCTGGTTGGTTTGGCAAATTAGTGAGCAAGCTGTCGAGCTAAGAGCTAAGGTAAGTGGAATTGCTCCAAATTGAGTATTAATGTGCTCCCCAGCCTTAGTGAATACTTCTCCCTTACGGACTTTCGAGAATTAGCTAGTTTTCGGCGTCTTTCGATAATAAGATTTTGAGCTATAAATATATCGGAAGTGACGTTATCTTTTTAGAATATTGGTGTATTTAGTCCTGAATTGACATATATGTGAATGCGGTTGGGAGAAATAGGCCCGATGCGGCCGAGCTTCATCGGTAGTCGGATAACCCGAGGTTAAGGTATGTAAGCCAGTTTCTTAAGCAAGTTAGTAGCTTTAGCATAATTCAGTGAACTCCGTAATAGAACTCCCGGAGTTGAATGTAGTATTGTGCAAGTTGATGAGAATGCAGGTTGCGTTGTTATATACGTACTCGATCAAAATTGGCCAAAACATGCGCCAAAGGCGGTGCCTCCGGAACTCGGAAGTATAGCGATTGTGATTACTTAATCATATTTTAGATTAATATGACAGATATTTAGAATAAAAGTTAGTAAAGCCATCCAGTCAGACGAATGTAGCAGCTACATATTAGCCATACGATCGAATAGCATCTTAGCTACGAATTATCGCAAGGCAGATAATATGCGCTACGAATTAGCCACGCTCTGATCGAGATAGTATCTTGGCTGCAGTGCCATGCGGTCGAGATAAAGATCACCGGACTCGGTATAAAACGGTATGAGAATCGAGATAAACACGAAATAGATCGAGAATAAGAAATCGGAATTCAAATAGTATTTTCAGGTTTAACATGCTTGCTATATATGTACTTATTATTTGTTGAGACTTGGTTGTGTCGTGAGGCACCCTTTTGACGTCTCTCGCCGCCCCACAGGTTGTGTCGTGCTCGCCCACTTGGCCCAGGTGAGTTTCACGTCCTCCAGGAGTTTAATGCCGTCCCGGTTAGGATATGGGATGAAGCTTTCCCCATATCGGGGATGATAGGCATTATTATACAGAAAGCCTGTTGTACGCTAGCGCCCGAGGCAGTACGAGATTTAGTTACGATTACGAATACGGTATAGAGTCCTCACGGAGTCGGACACGGTTATTTATATCGGAGGCTATGGCAGGAGCCCAGGAACCCGAGGGGACGACAGAGGTGCTCGTAGTTAGTAGATGAGTGGAGTGACTTATTTTTAATTTGGTTTGACACAGGAAGGGTATATAGATTGTTTGCTTGCTTGGCGCCATCCGGCTTATGGGGGTTGGTATTGGCTCTTTCTTGCTATATGTATATCTATTTATGTGCTATATACTAGTTAATAGGCAGTGCCGCGTCTGAATGCATCTGCTATCACTGCCCTGGCAGTTGATTCATCGATTCTTCGAGATTCGATTTATCTCACACTATTAGTACTGAATTATGTTATTGTATTCGGTTGTATTCGGTGCTTTGCATACTCGTGCAGTGAAATGCCCGACACACACGTGAAGTATTGCATTACCTGTAGGTACTCATAGACGAGGAGGCGATCTCTCCTTATTCCAACCGGCTATAGAGTCATCGGCTCCTGTCATCACGGAGCACGATGACCCGGAGGTGTAGCTCTTTTCTTTATTGTACGGTATGGGTAGGTCGGGGCCTGTCCCGTCCATTTCTCGATACTTATAGAGCTTGCATATTGTATGTATTTATCTCCTGTGGTCAGTTGTGCAGTATGAGGTCGTGCGTTGTGTTCAGTTGTTAGCTTTCTTGAATTATGTTGGCCGTGTGAGGCCGCTAGTAAATAGTAGTAGTGACGCCACAGTCACGTAGTTATTGATTATTCTTTATGATGAGTTTGAATGGCTTCAAACTGACATGGTGGCCTTGTCGGCCCACATCGGTTCCTTGTTATGAGTATGTTTTTGGTTAGCTGTTGTTACATGCAATTGGCTATAGGCCCGATGTCGGCCGGAGGTTGTATTCTGGCCCGTTATATGGCCCATTGTTTCCAGAAAACTGAGATAGAGCTAGCCGGGCACCGAGATGTGCTTAGGCTCACGGTTAAACGATCCCGAGTCTCCTACTAGGGCACCGAGTGCAGTCATACCCCCAAGGCAGGAGGCGTGACAAACTAGGTATCCAGAGCAGGTCGTTTCCCAGGAATGCACGGCCGTGCTAAGTAGAGTCTTGTCTATGGATGTGTTGTGCACCACATACATGGCGGGCTGCGGCGTAATAGTATTGTTACCCTTTCTTCTCATTCCAGTCGTGCTATAGAGCGGTACAGTATAGGGTTGAGTCCCTAAAAAAAAAACTTACCATATTCTTTGGTTACGGATACAAGTTAGATCAGCGATATCCCATTCCAGGCAGAAGATCGAATGCTTAGCAGGAAAGGACATCGGCCCGGCTACAAGGTAATTCGCGGCGGAGGAGGTATTAGCGACCTCCCAATGTGATACCTTTATCGGTACCTTTCCCAGTATATATTCCTATAATCTCAGAATAGGAAGTTATAAGCATAATGTACATACGAGTTGACTTATTTGTTAGATATATAAGATTTGATTAAGAAAATAGACAATACCCGAGACTATCGAGATAAGTGTGAGAAAAGAGGGAAATGGGAGTTTACATCTTCATCTTTTCAAATACAATGCAGTTCTGTTTCCCGTTTAGTTGCACTAAAAAAAAAAGGGAGCTATTCCTACCTGTACAGTTTGATTCAGTATAGTAAAGCATAAAATTAAAGTGAGAGTTGCCCAAAATAAGCAGTAAATAAAGACAGTTTGATTTATTCCAGAAAGTGTTAGAAAGCGTAAAGAGCCCTTATGATTACGTAAGTTGTGCGAACCCTCACAGTAATAGCAGAAGAGAAAGTAGACCTTTAGCTACTCGAAGCAGGTGTAAAGGACCTGTATCGGTGATGAACGCCTAGTAATAGTCAGGATTCCAGTGAAAAAGGCCAAGTCCGCCATATACGCTAACAAACGGCCAAGACACACACTTAAGATAATAGCTGCAATTTTCGGATTGTGATACCGAAAACGAGGAGGTCATGTGAATCAGATGGGTCATTTGCCAAGCCCAGAAAGTATGAACTGAGACTTGACCAGTAACTTGATTAGCAATGAAAGGCAGGTACTTCGAACTGAGCTCGGCTTAAGCAAGATAAGGAAAGCGGGAATGCTAGATTTTTGTGGGGGAATTAGGAATCACCCCCCAGATTGATAAAGATATCATGTATTAAGGACTAAGCCTCAGTTTTGATAGTTAAGAGACAGTAAGATTGCGGTTCCAGAATGCTGCGGTACGTCCGCCTACGGAGAAGTTAAGCTGCCGACATAGAGACTCTAATTTAGTGGCCTAGAGATAGGAGCCCAACGGTGATTTATGGTTTCTCAATATAATAATGCCAAGTAAGGCCACAGATTCGAAATGTTGACCCCACATTGTAAAAGTGGCGGAATTTCAAACAGCAGACAATAACTAAAGTGTATATGCTTGTTACTTCGAAGAGGATGAAAATCAATGAAATGATAAGAGAGGTCAGGAGATATCATTAGACCGTAGAAAGCGGTATATCATGTCTGATGAAATTCATCAAAGCATATGGAGATTACGTATCACACAGAATTCCAGTATGTATTGTACGTAGTTATGGGGGAATATATGTACGAATAACGAGATATGCGGTGGCTTGGCTGCCAATAGAGTTACAATCACACAGATTACAGTTGCATTGCTAGGAAGTATATACGAATCGTACAACAGGACCCCTCGCCAAGAAGAAAAGAAGAAAGAAAAGGGGCGAGGTTAAGTGTGATTTATGTATGAAGCCATAGAAACTATCTCGGTTCTCGGTATTGAGTTAACAGAACCTCGTTTGTTGCCGGATCTAGGCTTGAAGCTTACAAGAGTTATTAGCCTGAATCGGTGGTTAGATGATAAAGGGCACGATTGGCGGTCTAGCGACCAGTGGCACTGTATTAAGGAAGCATCCCTAAAGATGAAGTAGCATTATCGTGCGAGAACCAGAATTAGAGGCCGAATAGGCATACTTGAGGTGTAATACCATAATTATTTTCTAGTATGTTAAGTGGATACGCAACAAGGCGTAAGAAATTGGTAGTACTCTGCTATACGGGGTTTACTAAGACAAAGAGATCATTAGACTCTCCGTGAAAGGTCGAGAGATTGATCGCACGAGTAAGTCTGATTAGGCCCGACTCTATAGTTGTTCAAGTAAGAATAACAAAGCGGTTAGATGCCCACAACTCCCACTTGATTATGCATGAGCTACAGATGCTCGAGTAGGACATTTGGGCATTGTTAGACTATTGCAACATCCGGGTCATTTAACCTAGCTATTCCCGGTTACTCAAGGTTATGCGGCGAGATTATTAGAGATCATGATCATTATCGGGATCACTCTGATCAGATAAGGCACAAGGTGCGCAGACGGTCGTTTAGGTTATCAGCAACAAGTAGCCTTAGCATGCGGCCAGAAGGCTAGATAAGCTCTAGCTATACCGGTGGAGTGCATTCGGTTTCTGCAGTATGATAAGCCCCGGTATGACCGTCAATTATATGCAGAGCTCTCGAAGATATGAATATTTTTGCATCAGTCAAGAAGAGACAATGTTGTAACGAACGCCCTTAGCCATAAATCTATTAGGAGTTTGGTGTACTTATATCTGAACAGCGGGAATTAGCCGAATACACCAATTGGTCGGTTTCACCGTTCGTGTAACAGAAACGAGAGGACAACACATGATGTCATCGTGGTGTGAAGGTAAAAGAACGGCAATATGAAGACCCTGACTTGGTCAACAGGACAGAATTCCTGCAGGGAAAGCGCCAGATTTTAAGATAGCGAGGATGAAATATCTTTGTGATGTAAAGGCGCTGTGTTCGAATGTTTGAGCTCCCTTGACGATTATGAATGAGAGTACATTCGCCGCTATTCTCTCCACTCTGGTGCGATGAAAATGTACCATGATATCAAAGAAGAGAACTACTGGTGGCCAGAAGTAGCAGAAAAAGAGAAATAGCCGGGTAGCCGGTGTCTAGCGCCAACAGGTAAAAAGCGGAACACCGAAACCCCGAGCGGGTTAACTCGGGACATAGCTTTGTCCCTCTCTGGAAATGGGAAAGCGGTGAATATGGATTTTGTGGCAGGATTACCCATGCCAGACATAGACACGATTCTATGGTGATAGTTGACAGATTAACAAAATCAGCTGCTTTTCTGCCAGTGAAAACTACCTTCTCGTAGAAGACTACGCGGGTATGTCAGAGATAGTTGGAGCTACACGGAGTGCCAGTATCTCTTATCTCAAACGAGAGGAGCACGGTTTACGGTTAGATTTTTGGCAGTCGTTTCAGAGAGGTCTGGGAATGCAGATTAGTTTGAGCACTACATTCCACCCTCAAACAGATGGACGGGAGGCGCACGATTCGAGCTCGAGACATGCTACGGCGTGCGTGCTAGATTTTAGGTAGCTGGTATGAGCATTTGCCGTTAATTGAATTTGCTTATAGTGATAGCTATCCTCCAACTATCCAGATGGCGCCCTTTGAGGCTTATACGAGTAATGCAGATCGTCGATTGGTGGTTTGAAGTGGGAGAGTCGCGGCGGTGGAGCCGAGACATTATTCAACGGTCACGAGAGGAAAGGTAAAGCTTATCGAACGCCTACTGACTGCACTGAGCCGCCAGAAATCATATGCAGATGTGCGGCGCAGAGACCTTGAATTTAATGTGAACGACTAGGTATTTCTGAAAGTATCACCGTGAAAGGGTGATGAGATTCGGCAAGAAAGGTAAGCTCGGTCAAGATTTGTTGGGCCTTATCGGATTCGTCATGAATAGGCCGTAGCATATGAGCTGAACTTGCCTCCAGAGTTAGAATCCGTCCATCCGGTCTTTCATGTATCTATGCTGAGGAAATGCAGGAACCCTTCGAGCAGTCCTAGTCCAGGATATCCGAGTTCTGAAGAGGCTGTCTATGAAGAGGTTCCAATAGCTATCCTAAACCGAGGCAGATCCGTAGATTGAGGACCAAAGATATTGCGTATTGTCAAAGTACTGTGGCATAACAGGAACCAGAAGAGATGACTTGAAGCGGAGAAAGATATGAAAACCAAATATCCTCACTTGTTCAAGCCTAGTCGGGCGCTTGAGGTATGCTAGTGTTATTACCTATGCGGTATCTTATAGTTTGTATATGTATAAATGAAAAGATCGATTTTTGGCTATCACATGATTCCTATAGTTTTGTGTGCAGTACCTGTATTGGACTTTTCTGTATTTTAGGTTTTGAGATAGTCACAATACGAGGAAACTCTGTCAAATTTTCCACTAAACAAGTTGAGTTAGTTGAGAAGTCCTCTAGATGAAGATGCATTCGAGGACGAATGTTCTTAAGGTGGGGGAGAATGTTACACCGTAAAATTCCCATTTACATAGATGGCCTATTCGCGTATTGGTTAAAGTATTTGAAAGCCATACATGCTAGAAAAGGCCTAGGAAAGGATAGGAAAAAGCTTTGTTGAACCATCCTGAAGAGGAGCCGGGAGTAGATCCCCTCCCGCGATGGCAGCGTGTCACGGAATCAGGGGCCTCCGAATTGGCTCCGTGACACGTTGGCCTTGACCAGGCACAGGTATATAAAGCCCCACTTCGATTTTAATTCATTAAATCGTAAATAATTTCGAGCATTGAGAGAGCAGGAGAGAGAACGAGTTGTTATAAAATATCTGAATTACGCCATCAAACGTAGTCCAAATCCAAATTAACCTCAGATACTGAGGTATTTAGCAGCAGGAGCATTCCTACGGATTTAGTTTTCGAAATTCGGCCGACAAACCGTCAAACCTGAGCTAAGGTAAGTGGAATTGCTCCAAATTAGTGTCCAATGTGCTCTAGCCTTAAAGTGGTAGCTACCCTTACGGACTTCCGAAAAATAGCAAGTTTTGATCGTCTTTCGATAAGCCAAAGTTTGGGGCTATAAATATATCGGAAGTAGCGTTATCTTTTAGAATATTGGTGTATTTAGTCCTAATTGACATATATGTGAATGCGGTGGGAGAAATAGGTAGATGCCGGCCGAGCCAGATCGTTAGTCGGATAACCGAGTTAAGGTATGTAAGCAAGTTTCTTCAGCAAGTTAGTAGCTTTAGCCTTGTATATCATAGTAAACTCCATAATAGAACTCCCGGTTGAATGTGTGAGTATTGTGCAAGTTGATGAGTTTGGGATTTGCATTGTTATATCTTTTCAGTCCGAAAGTTAGTAAAGCATGCGCCAAAGTTAGCATTCCAGACTTATAGCTAGTCTGTGATTAGCAAGCATATTTTAATTAATATGACCAGATATTCGAGAATAAAGGGTGTACGTAAAATCGGTCGGCAAATGGCCAGCAGCTCTGATTATCCATACGGTCGAGATAGTATCTTGGCTACGAATTAGCCATGCGGTCGAGATAAAGATCTCAAACTCAGTATAAAACAGTATGAGAATCAGATAAACACATAAAGAGATCGAGTAATAAGAAATCAGAATTCGAGATAGTATTTTCGGTTTAAACATGCTTGCTATATGTGCTTATTGTTTGTTGAGACTTGGTTGTGTTGTGAGGCACCCTTTTGAAGTGCCACCTGGAGTTGTGTCGTGTCGCCCACTAAGCGGGTGGGTTTACGTCACTCCAAGAGTGAATGCCGTTCCTAGTTTGGACGAAGATGGGATGAAGCTTTCCCGTATCAAGTGATCGGCTGTGCTCTGGCCCTATTGTGCGCTAACGCCGAGGAAGCGGTACGAATTCGGTTACGATTCACAGTCTGATATAGGAGTCCTCCGAACTCGGGCACGATTATTTATATCAGAGGCTATGGCCCGAGCCGGGACCCAGGGGCGTAGAGGTGCTCGTATTTAGTAGATGAGTGAGTGACTTATTTTAGGTTTGGTTTTTGACACGGGAAGGGTATGGGTGTTGCTTGCTTGGCACCATCAGAAGCTTATAGGGGTTCGTATTGGCTCTTGCTTGCTATATGTATATCTATTTATGTGCTATATACTAGTTAATAGACAGCAGCTCGCCGTCTGGTACCCACTCCTGCCCTATCCACAGCCTGGCAGATTCAGTTCATATCGATTCTTGATTCGATTATCTGCTATTCAAAATTGATAGTTATGTTATTGTATTCGGTGTATTGATTTCAAGCTTTGCATACTCGGTACCAGTGGTACTGACGCTCGGTGGGCGCTGCATTGCCTGCTGCAGGTACTCATAGATGAGAGGCAATCCCTCGTGATTCCGACCAACTATAGAGTCATCGGCTCGGTCATCCAGGAGCACGATATTGAAGATGAGCTCTTTTACATTTATTATGCAGTATGGTGAAGTCGAGGCCCTATCCCGATTATTTCTATCAGTACTCATAGAGGCTTGCAAATTGTATATATTTATCTCCCTGTGGTGATTATTGCAGTCCCATTGTGAAGTCGTGCATTGTGTTCGGTTGTTAGCTTTCTTGATTATGTTGGCGGAGTGTGGGGCCATAGTTTTATTGTAGTGGTGACCTTGCAGTCACGTAGTTATTCAGTATTCTTTATGATGAGTTTCAGATGACTAGGCAACATGGTGGCCTTGTCGGCCCGCATAGGTTCCTTGTTATGAGTATGTTTTGGTTATCTGTTACATGCGAGTTGCTAGGCCCGGTCGGTGGAGGCTATATTCCCGGCCGTTATATAGCCCATTGTTTCGAAATGCAGAGATAGGAAGGCTGAAATCGGAAGCGAAAGAATGTTCTTAGGCTCCCCAGTTAGCGGTCCAGGAATACCTAGGGCACCGAGGTGCGATCCTTACCCCCAAGGCGGGCGTGACGAGTCTGTTCAAAACCATCGGTCAATTTACTCTTTGAGGCTTGTGGACTTAATTATTGTACAATGTTATTCAAATTGTGGCCTCGTTGGCTTATTTTTCTTAGTTTAGCACTAATTGCCTTGGTTGCATTCAATTGTTTACCCCGTATTGGTGAGACCTTATGGTTTCGGTTATTATTTAATTATTTTGGCAATTGCTGGTTGGCTAAGTGTTATAGTTATAGATGTGTGATATAGCTGGCTTCTCGATCAATCATGATAAGTGTCGATTTACGCCCTACCCAGTTTTGAGGCGTGACATTTATTTGAGGCATTATATGGTAGAAGGTGTAGGTCTCCTATAGGGTTGTTTAAAGTTTGTGAAGCTACTGCTGATGAGACCGGACTCGATTCATGAGGCTATGTAAGTGCAACTTATTAGAGAAGGTGAAAATAGCTCAAAGCCGACGAAATCATATGCTAATTTGAGAGAAAGGATTTAAATTTTCCATATACGATTGGGTTTATATTAAAATTTCACCTATTAAAGGGATGATGAGGTTTGGAAAGAAAGGCTTCGGTCAAGTATGTAGGACCCTACGGGATCTTTGAGGAAAATTGGCAATATGGCCTATGAGTTAGCATTACCTTGGGAGTTAGGAATCTGTGACCCAGTCTTCCATGTGTCACTTTTGAAGAAGTGCATTAGTGATCTGACCTCAGTTGTGCCACTAGAAAGTGCGGGAGTGAAGGATAGTCTCTCTTATGAAGAAATCGATTTAGATCCTAGGCAGATGAGGTTGTGGCGAGAAACAAAGAAGTTGCTTTAGTAAAAGTCTTGTGGAGAACCAACTAGTTGAAGAAATATGGGAAGCAGAAGTAGACAAGATGGCTAAATATCCCCATTTATTCCCTTCCAATTTAGTTTCAGCATCGGGTATTAATTCCTCCTCAATACTCTGTCAAGTTCCGTACTCATCAGCTCTATTGGTGAAATCAATGTGCACTTTGTTTGTCTTAGCCAGTTAGTATGCCTATTCCAGTTTGGAGTCAGTTACTCCCTCAGAAATCAGTTTATAGTTTTAGTCTGGGAATTGCAGCTCTTTTCCCGGTTTTGGCGCAGTTTTAGCCTTCATTCAGGATGAATGATCCCAAGGGAATATTATAATACCCAAGCTGAACTAGACCAAACTCAAACTCAATAGGAAGACGCAGACAATTTTATCTCAAACTGACTGAGACAATGAGTTGTTATAAGCAGTAACGACCCATTGACTGGGTCATAGTTAACCCTGTCGGTTGCCTCTGAGAACCAAGGAACATGGGATGACCCGTCAAAAGAAGTAACAAGTCATCCTATCACTCATTGTATCCCCACTCGAAGCCTAATAGACCCTTCCTAGGAATCCACGAGCTAGATATGAGTCATTGTCTGGCATAATGGCTCATAGTGTTAGTATTAGTTTGGATCCAAATTGTTGTAGAAAAACCTTTTTCTAGTGACAGCAAATGAAACAATGACCCGTTGTATCTTGCAATGGTCATTGTTTCCATATGTGATGATAAGTCCAGAAATCTACTCCAGTTTTTCTAGTGGTGACGATGAGCAGATACAACAACCCGTTGGTTCATCCAACGAGTCGTTGTGTCATTTGTTAGTGGGGGGTCCAAGTTTTTGTCAAAAATACCTCTGGTAACCATGACATCAACCAACGACACAATGACATCAAGTCATTGTGTCATCATCAAATGAGTCATTGTCCCCTCTTGTTGTCGATTCCTAGTGAGCCCAGACTTTTTGGCCAGGATCAACGACTAATCCCAATGAATCGTGGTGTCAAACAATGATTCGTTGTGTGACCCGTTGGATCCCGATGGCCATTTTCCAAGCTTTCTTTCGAGGATACTTTTGTGACTTTTCACCTTTTTAAGTCCTAAATACGTTGTTTTGGGCACGTTTAGGAGGAATTAAAGGGGTTGATCGACATATCCCTCTCACTCTTTCTCTCAACTCTCAGACTCAGTGTGAGGAAGTTCCAAACAGGCATCTATGATCTAAGCTGAGCCTTTCAATTTTCCTTTAGATTTCTTAGACTTCTCTCAAGGATTCTACTCGAGGTATGTGTGGTAATTCAACAAAGTGCCCTTCCTTGTGCCCCAAATCCTTCTTAATTTGCTTATCCAGTTCCAAGCCCTAACGATTTGAGTTAGGGTAAATTTGCTCAACAGATTTTTGATTAATTCTTGTGGATTGTTGCTCATATGAATCCTTTCTATGTTTCCTCTACATAGTGATCATGTTGCTATCTTCTTCATGTGAAATGTTTTAGCCTAATTCTAGGAAATGCGGTAAATTTGGGTCTTGCATAGTTTACTAGATACATTTGTTTCTTGACTCTGTTAGTTACTAAATTTCCATGTTATTACCATCATGTGAGTTGACAGTCAGTTTGCATGCTAGTAGTCTAGTTTCAGTCGAAACTAGCCCTTTGTCTCTTTCGGTAAATTTAGCAAATCGGGGTTTGACAATAATTAGATCTTGAGGAGTTTAGTTCATTAATACTCTAGTTTAAGTTATCATTTAGTTCTCTGGACGGTGACTACGCTTCTAGATAAGCAACTCTGGCCAGTCATAGAACAACAATTATAGATATCGGTCCTCACAGACTCTCAGTTGAGTTCCCGGATAAGTATTCTAACTTAGTCGGGACCCGGCTTGACATCGGTTTAGTAATCAAGTTAGGAATACCGGTGAGTAGAACTTAGCACCGAGCGGACCGGGGTTCTAGCACACCAGGTGCCTAGAACTATATTATCACCGTGGGTGTGGCCTATGGGCCTTAGACTTGTGATAACCCATCTCATCCACTAGACTATGGAAAGGTACGGTGGGCTTCTACCGGTGGGGTGTACACATTGGACTCCAGTTTATCTCACTGGTTATATGTCGGTTATAGACTCTCCCAGTACAGTTCAGTTCAGCTTAGTCTGTTGCTTTGTTTATCTCGTAAGTTTCTAGCACTTAGTTGGCCTATTCGCATGTTGGTTGAGAGTTTTAGAATGCTGTACGTGCGAGGAAAGGGCTTGGGGGAAAGCAGAACAAGTGCCAATCGATTTTCTTAGAGGAGGCCGAATCACAGCGTGCCCAGAGGGGCAATGTGGCACGGAAAAGCACCTCCTCCACATGATGTGCGTGGCACGAGCCAAAGTGGTGCGATGGCCGGTGTGCCATGTTGCCACATGGTTCGAGCTCCAAGTATATAAAGGCCTCACTCTTCATTTTCATCTCATTTCATCAAGTACACGACCAGAAAACAAGAGGAAACGAAGGTTCTTATAAATTTCCGTCCGATTACGCCGTCAAACGCTGTCCAAGTTAAATTAACCCAGGGTATCAAAGTATAAAGGCTGGGGAGCATTCCTACGGAGTTAGTTTCCTAAAATTCGCCCGGCGAATCATCGTCCCACCGATATTAAGTTGATGGTAATTGCTCCAAACTAGTGTTAATCTACTCCTGGGCTTAAAGTGAGTATTTCTCCCTTCTAGATCTTAGAGAAATCACAAGGTTTCGATAAATTGTTCCATTTAACTAGAAATATAGTTAATATTTATATATAAAATTTTCCTTTTCTTAGAATTTACTTGATAAAACTAATCTATCTTTCCCGATAGCTGAATTTCATTGAGAAGGGCAGTTTTAACTAGGCCAAAACTCGCCAGCTAATCGGTAAACAACTTGATCAAGGTATGTAAAGCCAGTTTTTTCGGCAGGGTGCTTCTCAGTATAGTAAAACAACGTAAATCTAAGTAAGTATTTTAGAAATATTATATCACGTTTAGTATGAAGCTCGGTAAGCATATCGAAATTATTATCATATTCAGTATATATCACATGTAGTTATTGATATACATACATAAATAACTATATATATTGTGATGACTTCTAATAGGGTTACAATCACACGAATTCTGGTTATTTTGCTAGGAAGTGTATACGGATCGTACTATAGGACACCTCGCTAAAAGGGAGCGAGTTAAATGTGATTCACGTATGACGCTAAAGAAACTCTTTTAGTTCTCAGTTTATTGTGATGGTAGACTTATATGTTATTGCCAGACCTAGACTTCAGAGCTCATAAGAGTTAGTAGTCTGAATCAGATGGTTAGACGGTGTAGGCCTTGATGAGGTGGTGTTCTGCGGGTTGGCGCTTGTATTGGCGGGAAGCATCACAGAGGCCGATAACGTTATCGCATTCCAGAACCAGAAATAGAGACAGAATAAGAATATTCCAGAGTTAGCAACACCAGAGTTCTCCAGTGTGTTGGTGATCGTACATCACATTTGGCCTTATTGGTGATTTCAGTTTTAGTCGACCTTGGGTATCATGTAGGGCACCCGGTAGGCGGCCCGGTCATCGATCGAGATAAACTGTGGGTACCCCATAGGGGTCCACAGCAGTAGCCATTGATGGGTTAGTACCTAGCCGGTTCTGTAAGGTATTTAGGTACGAGAGTCCCGGGGAAGAGGACTAGTCCTTATAGAATTGGCCATGGGAGGCGAGAATTTCCCAGAACAACAATATCGTCCAGAGAGGATTTGAGCAAGGCCTAAGGAGTCGATATGTTACACCCCGTAAGAATTCTCACGACACATAGATGGCCTATTCGCACGTTTTAAGATTTTAGAATACTTTATACATGCTAGAAAAAGGCCCGGGAAAGATCGGACAAGCGCCAGTGGCGCCATGGGCAAATGAGCGGCTATTATATATAAGCCCCACTTGGTTTATTTATTCATCATCGGATATTTCCGATGCTTCGTGAAAATAGAGAGAACGAGAGATATTGATAGTTTTCGATCGATTACGCTGTCAAAGGTAGTCCAAATCCAAATTAACCTCAAATGTTGAGGTATTTAGTAACGAGGAGCATTCCCTACGGATTTAGTTTCGCGAAATTATTGACAAACCGTCGAGCTACGAGCTAAGGTAAGTGGGTGCTCCAAATTAATGTCAATGTGCTCCTAGCCTTAAAGTGAATACTTCTCCCTTCTGGACTTCTGAAAAATAGCAAGTTTTGACCGTCTTTTCGATAAGCCTAAGTTTAGGCTACAAATATGTCGAAAGTAACGTTGTCTTTCAGAATAGTGATGTATTTAGTACTAATTGACGTGTATGTGAATGCGGTTGGGAGAAATAGTACGGAGTACTGACCGAGCTTCGTCTGACAGTTGGATAACTCGAGGTTAAGGTATGTAAAGCCAGTTTCTTAGGAAAGTTAGTAACTTTGGCATATCATAGTAGACTTCGTAATAGAACTCCAGGAGTTGAATATTGAATATTGAAGCAAGAAGTTACGGTAAATTAAGTTTTCCAGTTGTTATAATTTTTCAGTCGAAAGTTAGAAAAGCATCTTAAATGGCGAGTTAGCATTCAGATCAGTATAGCCTATTATATGATTAGCAAGCATGTTTTTAAGAATAATATGATAAGATATTGAGAATAAAAGTCGGTAAAGTAAAATCAGATAGGCAGATAGTATCACAGCTCACAGATTGTCATTACGACATATAGTATCTGTCCTTCTGATTAGCCATTCAGGCAGATGATATTTTGGCTACAGATTAGCCATACAGACAAATAATTATCTTGGCTACAGTGAATTAGCCATACAGTTGAATAAAGATTACAGATTTAGTATAAAAATAGTATGAGAATCAGAAAACACAGAAAGAGATCGAGAATAAGAAATCGAAATTCGGATAGTATCTTTCCAGTTAAACATACTTGCTATATATGTGCTTATTGTTTGTTGAGACTTGGTTGTATCGTGATGGCACCTTATTAGGCGTCCTCGCCGCCCTGGGTTAGTAATCGTGTCGCCCACTGAGCGGGTGGGTTTACGTCACTCCAAGGGTGGCATGCCATCGATTACAAACAAAGATAGGATGAAGCTTTCCCATGCTCGGGATGATCAGCACTATTATATAGAAAGCCCTATTGAACGCTAGCACCTAGGGAGTAGAGTACAGATTCTGTTACAGATGCAGATACAGTATGAGTCCTCAGAACTCAGACACAGTTATGTATATCAGGAGGCTATGGCCCGAGGCGGAGACCCAGGGGCGGCGAGAGGTGCTCATAGTTAGTAGATGAGTGGAGTGAGTTATTTTTGGGTGGTTTGACCCGGTTAGGGTATTAGATTGTTTGCTTGCTTGGCGCCATCCGGATTATTGGATTTAGTATGGCTCTTGCATGCTATATATATGTATTATGTGTTATATAGTAGTTAATATACAGCAGGCTGCCGCTCTACAGTACCGCTCTGCCCTGCTCGGTCCTGAAAGTTTGATCCGGCTTATATGATTCTTCAGATTGATTATCTCCTACTATACAGGAGTACTGAATTATATTATCTATATTCAGGTGTATTCAGTTGTATTGATTGCTTTACATACCAGTGCAAGCGATGCGCGCCCATTGGCGGCGCATTACTGCACACGAGTATAGGCGAGGAAGCGTCCTCGTGATTCGGCCAGCTATAGAGTCATCAGTTCCTATCATCGGAGCCTGATATTCAGAGGTGTAGTTTATTTCCTTTTATTATGCAGTATGGTGAAGTCAGGGCCACTGTCCCGATCATTTTTATCAAGTACTCATAGAGGCTTACGGATTGTATATATTTATCTCTCCCTTTTTGTAGTCGGTTGAAGTAGGTCGCATGAGAGCCGTGCATTGTATTGATTGTTTAGTATTCTTGTTTTTGTTGGCCGTGGGGGCACTTAGTTGACATTAGTGGTGACCTTGCCGGTCATGTAGTTATTGTTATTCCCTATGATTGAGTTTCGAGATGACTAGGGAGAATGGTGGCCTTGTCGGCCCACGTATAGGTTCCTTGTTATGAGCATGTTGGTTGCTTCATTTATTATATTAGCAGCAATTGGCTATGGGGCCTAGTCGGCCGGAAGTTGTTTTATAGCCGTTATATAGCCCGTTGTTTTCACGAAATGTAGAGCTAGCCGGGCACCGAGATGTGCTTAGGCTCAGCGATCAGCCGATCCCGGAGTCCTACTAGAATTTGCAGTGCGATGATACCCCCAAGGCGGCGTGACAAACTTAGTATCCAGAGCAGGTCGTGTCCCAGGGAGTCTGCAAGCCGTGCTAAGTAGAGTTTTGTCTATGGATATGTTGTGCACCACATACTATAGGCGAGGAGGCTGCGAAGGCATGATAGGATGTTTACTCTTCTTCTCATTCGGTCGTGTTATAGAGTGAGTACGGTATAGGTTGAGTCCCTAAAACATCATATTCTTTGTCTTTAGATAAGAATGGCAGACCAGCGACACCCTGCCACCCGGCAGAAAGAGTAGACACAGCAGGAGAAGGCACGGCCCGGGATGCCTCGGTTTCGGTCGAGTCGGCCGATGCGAGGGCGATATAGAAGCACATCACAGCCCTCTCGCGATTCCCCTCACATCGGGAGCCGTTTGGGCACTACACCGCCCCCGATAGCTCACATGCCTTCATATCAGACCAGGAAGTTCGTAGCACTGGTTATGTTGGCACAAATGATGGCCACACAACATCGGTCGGTGCCACATGTAGCGAGTCATCGGGTGGGTCGAGGCGGTTCACGGTGGGGAGTTTTTGTAGGTTTCCCACAGTTCACAGGGTCAGATCAGGTAGAGGACCCTCAGGACTTTTTAGATCAGATGCAGAGAATCCTCTGGGTCATGCATGTGACCCCTTGATCCAGTTAGTGGCAGTGTTTCGATTACGGGACATAAATTTGTATTATGTACGAAGTTAGGAAAGAGTCGAGGAGAGATATTGCCCCTCCGACCTGGTCCAGCTTCTCGGAGCCTTCCTGGACCGTTACTTGCCCCGAGAGATCCGGCGGGCCCGGATGGATCAATTTTACGTGGATCAAGGGGCGACGAGCGTACGAGAATATGCTTTACGGTTTGACTCCTTAGCCCCCAATGCTCCATCCTTTTTCGATACTATGCGTCGAAGTTCAAATTCGTATAGGGCTGAACCCAAAATATATTGAAAGCATGTATAGCGGCTACGTTATGAGAGGATATGGATATTGCAGTACAGGCCTTTGCTCCAGAACCATTGAGGAGCCTTGGGCAGCGGCTTGAGGCGTAGACGGAGCGGAGTCGGGAACATCGCCGTAGAGATAGATCGGACGAGATGCAAGGGAGGTTCAGGACCCAGCGATTGACAGATAGACCCCTAGTCCCCACCTCCACCACAACAGCAGCAGCGAGGTAGATTTGCTGGTCGAGGGCAGTGAGCCTGGTGGCGGTTCTCGAGCGGGGAGATTCCTCGCAGCCGAAGACGAGAGAGCGGGCGAGATTTACACCCCACCATGCCTAATTGCAACCGACCTCACACCGGAGCTTGTAGATATGGCTTCCCAGGGTGTTTTTAATTGCTGGGCAGGAGGGACGCCGGATGAGAAGATTGTCGGCTGGGGCAGAAACCGAAGATAGTCGGGACGGGGTAGCCCGCGGGGGCCACGAGCTCAGCGGCCTCGGCGGCGCAGGCCCCTCGGGCTCAGCGGGCGAGCCAAGGTAGATCGGCAACCTCCCGGTTCAGGTATGGGATCAAGCCGTACTTATGCGCTACCGGGGAAATAGAACTTAGAGGTGTCTCCGAGATGTATGCCAGTATGATGGCCCATCACATTCATACCTGTATATGCGTACGATCCGAGAGGTCACTCTGTCATATATTACCCCATTTGTGGCACGGAAGTTTAATGTCGCACGAGTTATTCTGGCCCGGCCCTTTTCAGTATCCACACCGTCGGTGGCTCTATTGTAGCTAGCAGGGTACCGAGGTACAGTAGAGAGTTCTTTGATCTTGATTTGCTGATAGATATGGTAAAAATTTAGAAATGAATTTACGATGCCATTATGGGTATGTATTAGTTAGTGCCGTGCTATGCCAATGTAGAATGTTGGACCAAGACGGTCCGAATCCACTTTCCAGGGAAGCAGTAGGAGAGTGGAAAGCAGCACAGCTACGCCGAAGGTAAGAGTTTTATTTCCTACCTTGAGCGAGAGTGATAACTAGGGATGTATTTACCCACTAGTCGGAAGTTCGGGATGTTAGGGTGGGAGTCTCCGACACTCCAATGTTCCGGTGGTAAAAAAGCGAATTCCCGATGTGTTTCCCGAGATGAGTTACCTGGTATTTCCCCTGAAAGGGAAATAGATTTTGCTATTGACTTGTTACCGAGCACTCGGCTATATCAATTCCTCCTTATCGTATGGCTCTGCAGGCTCGAGAGATTTAAAGGAAGCCGGTTGAAAGATTTTTCTAGATAAAGGTTTCATCAGGCCGAAGTACTTCACCGATAGGGTGCGCTAGTTCTATTTGTGAGAAAGTAAGATGGCTCGCTCCATGTGTATAAATTATTGGCAATTGAATAAAGTTACAATAAAGAACTTAAGTACCGCTTCGGAAATAGATGATTTATTTTATCAATTACGGAGCGAGATACTTCTCAAGATTGACTTGCGGTCGGATATCACCAGGTTCCGAGTACGTGAAGAGACATTCCCAAAACGGCGTTCAGGACCCATTAATATGGACACTTTGAATTTCTAGTTGTCCTTTACAGGTTGACGAATACTTGTGATATTTATGGACACGATGAATAGTATTTTGGACCATACATGAACTGTTCATATTAGTTTTGTATTATTCTAGTGTATTCTCGCTCTGGCAGATCACGGCTCATTTCACGGACAATTGCTCCATATTCTCGAGGACCGCCCGATTATATGCTAAGTTCTCCAAGTGTAGTGCAGCTTAACTCGAGTATCCTTCTTGGGAGCTGTGTCGGATCTTTGGTATACGCGAGTAGACACGCGAAAATAGAAACGATCAAAACATGGCTAGGCCTACCACTCCGACAGTCCGCGGTTTTCTGGGGTTAGCCGGATATTACAGGAGGTTCGTTGAGTTCTCTACTATCGCGGCACCTCGACCAAAGCCCAGCGAAACGGTAAAGATTTCGGTGGACGAGCATGCAGCGAAACTTCCCGAGGAAGCGAAGGGACGGGTGCTCCGCCCCGGTGCTAGCATTACGGAAGGAACGAAGGCTATTCAGTATGTTGCGACGCATCGGGCGTTAGGTTGGGTTGTGTGTTATGCGGCATGGTAAAATTGCATATGCTTCCGGACAGGCGAGGAAACACGAAAGATTACCCCTACCCCGACTTAGATTTAACGTAGTGATCACGCACTTAAAGATAGAGACATTACTTGTATGGCGTCGTGGATATTTTCACAGATCATAGAGCCTACGGTATATCTTCACTCGAGAGGGAGTTGAATGCACGGCAGTGTTGGTTGGAAGTTACTAAAAGATTATGATGTAGATATTATGTACCACACAGGAAAAGCCAATGTTGCTTAGGAGATGCTCTCGGCCGTAAGTCCATGGGAAGTTTGGCATGTTTCAGCCCGAGCAGCGGGAGATTGGTCACTTGAGATACATCGGTTAGCCCGGCCTAGCCGTTAGTGCTTAGCAAAACGGAGGACAATAGAGTGGTAATTGAGACACCGCCATTTCATCATTAGTTGTGGAAGTGAAAGAACAGCAATATGAAGATCCTGACCTGATCCAGCTTAAGAATGATATTCCCGCGAGAAAGCGCCAGATTTTCGAGATAATAGAGGATAGGTCTTTGCGTTGTAAAAGAACCGTCTGTTCCGGGCATTTCGGGGGGCTCCGCCGAGATTATAGATGAGGTACATTGCGCCCGCTATTCTCTTAACCGGCGCAGCGAAAATGTACCATGATGTCAAGAAAACTACTGGTGACCAGGTATGAAAAGAGAAATTCTTTGAATTTGTGGCCCAGAGTGTCCTAGCGCCTTGGTGAAAACGAACACGAGAAGCTAGGAGGGTTAACTCGGGACATAGTTGTGCCTCTGGAAATGGGAAGTGAATATGGACTTTGTGGCGGGTCCCCCAAATTACCAGGCATAGACACGATTCTATATGGGTGATAGTAGACAAGTTGACAAAATCAGCTCATTTCCTGCCAGTGAAAACTACTTTCTCGGCCGGAATTATGCCGAGTTGTATATCATAGAAATAGTCGGGTGCACGGGGAGTGCCGGTATCTATTATTTCGGACGAGAGAAGCACCGGTTACGGCTAAATTTTGGCGCTTTGATCGTTTAGAGAGGTCTAGGTACGCAGGTGGTAGGCACAACATTCCACCCTCAGGCCAGATGGACAAGGCCGAACTCACTATTCAAACGCTCGAGGACATGCTACGGAGTGTGTGCTAGATTTTGAAGTAGGCGGGATGAGCATTTGCCTTTGATTGAGTTTGCTTATAATAATAGTTATCCTCGGCTATCCAGATGGCGCCCTTGAGGCATTATACGGGAAGAAAATGCGGGCGCGATTGGCTGGTTTTGAAGTAGGAGAATCAGCGTTGATTGGGCCGAGACATTGTCGGCAGTCAAGGAGAAGATAAAGTTTATCAGAGAGTCTTCTTGGCGCCTGAGCCGCAGAGTCGTATGCGGATGTGCGGCGAGACCTAGAATTTGATGTAAATGGCTAAGGTATTTCTGAAAGTATCTCCGATGAAAGAATGTGAGATTTGGCAAGAAAGGTAAGCTCGGTCAAGATTTGTTGGGCCATGCTCAGTTACGTCAAAGGATAGGCGAGTGGCATATGAGTTGAACTTGCCTCGAGTGAATCCGGATTTCATCCGGTCTTTCATGTATCTATGCTGAGGAAATGCATGGAGACCGTCCAGAGCAGTCCCAGTCTAGGATATCCAGGTTACGGAAGAGTGGCCTATGAAGAGGTTCATTAGCCTATCTTAGACAGAGACAAATTCGTAGATTGAGAACCAAAGATATTGCTTACATCAAGTCTTGTGGCATAACGAGGACCGAGAAGAGGTGACTTGGGAGGCAGAGGAAGATATGAAAACCAGATATCCTCACTTGTTCCAAAGCATAGCCGATCCAAGAGGTATGTTAGTATTATTTACTTATGCGGTGCTTTATAGTATATATATATATATATAAGTGAAATGATCGATCTTAATTTGTCATGTGAATACTATAGTATTGTGTGGAGTACTTGTATTGGACTTTTCTGCATTTCCAGGTTTTGGGATAATCCATATTACAGGAAACTTTGCGAAATTTTTCTAGAAATAAGTTGATAAATTGGGAAGTCCTATGGATAGAAGTCTACGTCGAGGATGAATGTTCTTAGGGGAGAATGTACACCCCGTAAAATTCCGACACATAGATGGCCTATTCGCATGTTGGTTAAGAGTTTTAGAATGCTATACATGCTAGAAAAAGGCAGAGGGAAAGATCGGACAAGCGCCAATGCGGCGCGTCGCAGAGCAAAAATGCTGACCTGACCGCATTCGGGAATGAGGCTTATAAATCGCAGTCCCTGAATGCAATTTATAGTGACTATTATATATAAGCCCCACTTCAGTTTATTTTCATTAATCATTAGATATTTTCATTAAGCTCGCAGAAAACGAGAGAGAACGAGAGATATTATTAGTTTTTGATCGATTACAGCATCAGCGTGGTCAAATCCAAATTAACCTCGAATCTGAGGTATTTAGAAGCAGCGAGCATTCCTACGAATTTAATTTCGCGAAATTCGGCCCGACAAACCGTCGAGCTACCGAGCTAGGTAAGTGGAATTGCTCCAAATTAATGTCAATATGCTCCTAGCCTTAAAGTAGATACTTCTCATACACGGACTTACGAAAAATAGCAAGTTTTTGACCGTCTTTTCGATAAGCCTAAGTTTTAGGCTATAAATATGTCAGCGTCCTTCAGAATAGTGATGTATCTAGTACTGAATTGACGTGTATGTGAATGCGGTTAGGAGAAATATTTGGAAGTCTTGTGAGAGCTTTGTCGGCAGTTCGATAACTTGAGTTAGGTATGTAAAGCCGATTTCTTTGGCAAGTTGGTAGCTTTAGCCTTGTATATCATAGTAGACTCCATAATGAACTCCCGGAGTTGAATATTGACTATTGTGCAAGTACAGTAAGTCTGGTTTGCGTTGTTATATCATACTCGATCCGAAAAGTTAGAAAAGCATACGCCAAACGGCGAGTTAGCATTCTAGAATCCCGGTATAGCGTATTATATGATTAGCAAGCATGTTTTAGAATAATATGATACAGATATTCAGAATAAAAGTCATTAAAGTAAAATCAGATAGACAGATAGTATCCTGGCTACAGATTAGCCATTCAAACAGATAGTATCCTTGCTACAGTGTATTGACATGGACAATATTTTGGCTCACAATTAGCCATACGAACGAATAGTATCACCCAGCTCTCACAGATTAGCCATACGGTTAGATAAAGATTACAGATTCAGTATAAAAATAGTATGAGAATTAGATAAACACGAAGAGATCCAGAATAGAAATCGAAATTCAGATAGTATCTTTGATTAAACATGCTTGCTATATATGTGCTTATTGTTTGTTGAGAGACTTGGTTGTGGTAGGGAGCGCCTGGTGAGCATCCTCTTTGCCCTGGGTTTGACAGTGTGTGCAGCCCACTGAGCCAGGTGAGTTTTACATCCTCCAAGGAGTGGCATGGCATCCCCAGTTCGGACGAATGGGATGAAACTTTCCCATATCAGGTTGATCAACACTATTATACGGCCACTGTTAGCGCTACCGCCCGGGAAAGGTACGGATACAGTACAAATACGAATCTGTTATAGGAGTCCTCCGAACTCAGACACAGTTATTTATATCAGAGGCTATGGCCCGAGCCGGAGCAGGGGCGGACAAAGAGGTGCTTCGTGAATTTAGTAGTGAGTGGAGTGACTTATTTTTGGCTGGTTTGACCCGGTTAGGTATATAGATTGTTCTTGCTTGGCGCCATCCGGCTTATGGGGGGTTGGTATTGGCTCTTGCTTGCTATATATATGTATTATGTGTTATATAGTATTCTTGATGTGACCTTGCAGCGTCACAAGGTACGCTCACCTTCTATCGGTACGAAAAGTTTGATCTAGCTTATATGAGTTCTTGGTCGATTTATCTCCTACTATTCACAATTTCTAGTTATGTTATCTATATTCAGTTGTATTAAGTTGTATTCAGTTGCTTTGCATACTGGTACAGCCGATGCCAGCGCCCGATATTTGCATTACCTTACTGCAGTACTTATAAGCGAGAGGCGTCCTACCGTAATTCCGGTAACTATAGAGGCCATCGGCTCTGTGTCATCGAGCCTGATATTGGAGAGGTGTAGTTTATTTCCTTTTATTGTACAGTATGGGTAGGTCGGGCCTGACCCACGTCATTTTATCGAAATGCTACTTGACTTCGCGAATTGTATATATTTATCTCACTGCGTAGTCGATTGAGGCGCATGAGGCCGTGCATTGTGTTCGGTTGTTTAGTATTCTTGTTTATGTTGGCCGTGTGAGGGCCATGGTAGACTTCAATGATGGTGACACTTGGTCATGGTGTATTCCCTATGATTGAGTTTCGAGATGACTAGAACGGCATGGTAGCCTTCGGCCCGCTATAGAGTTCCTTGTTATGAGCATGTTACGGGTTGCATTGTTATTATATTCCACGAGTGGCTATAGGCCCGATTGCTTGAAATTTATGTTGCCGTTATAGCCATTGTTTCTAGAAATCAGAAATGGAGCTAGCCAGGCACCAAGTGTGCTTAGGCTCGCGATCGACGATGCAGGTCCACTGGAGCACCGGAGTGCCGGTCATCCGCCAAGGCGGGCGTGACACGGTAGTACTCTCCTAGTATAGTTTTTACCTAGGTAAGGAGATCGGTAAGCTCCTTATGGGGCAGGACCGTCGCCTAGAAGCAAGTTCGACCAAGCCCAGCTCTATAATTGTTTAATTAGAAGAATAAAATGATTGCTCTCAGTAACCCCACGGTGCGGCTACGAGATGTAAGAGTAGGACATTTAGAGCATTGTTAAACTACTTCGAGCCTCCTCTATTCAGCCCAGTTATTAGAGATCATGATCAAAGTCAGGATCCTCTGATCAATACGTGCATGGTGTGCAAACGATGCATACGAATTATGCCGAGAAACGAGTAACATCGGTATGAGGCCCATAAGCGAATACGCTCTCGCTATACGGATGGGTTTATTTGTCGGTTTCTCGGCCATAGTAATCCCGGGATGACTCTCATAAGAGCATGTCAGAGATTATATTATTATTATCAGATTCAGTATGTATTATATGCAGTCATTTATATCCCGTTGCGACTTGATTGTATTGTTTAGGGATGGATTACCTAGCTTCGTGGCTTGCCCCAGGTTGTATTTGTATCGCTTGTCCTCAGAGCGAGATACGTCGCTCTACGAGTGGCATGCCGTCCTCTAGACAAAGATGGATTGTTTCCCATATTTTACCTTGTTTGGCTTTTATACACCCCGTCGAGTGCTTGCGCCCAGGTGTTGATTTCGAGTCCTATGGACTTAGGTACAACTATAGTCGAGGACGGCCCAGGCCGAGTACGCTACCCGGGAGACTGGCAGGTTGCCTTATAGCTACTAGGTGATGTGGTATGACACGGGTAGGGGTAAATAGGTGTGATGATTTCACCTTCCGGCTTATGGGGGCAGGTAAGGTTTATGTTATGTTAAGTTGTTTTAGTTATTGATAGATAGACACAATAGAACTCCATGTTATCTGATTATGACTCCTACTCTTATCGAGTATAGTTATATTTAGTCTTGATTCCACTATCTTAGTCCGTTTCCTATGTCCGTTTCCTATTACTTCAGTTACTGTCAGCTTTATTACTTACTTTCAGTTGTTTCCAGTTATTGCTTTACATACTCGGTACCTGTGGTACTGACGCCCATTTGGGGCGCTGCATTACTTTCCTGCAGGTGTACATAGACGAGGAGAAGATCCCTCGTAGTTCCAGTCGGCGATATAGAGCCTTCAGCTCCTTTCATTCGGAGCTTGAAAGAGAAAGGTTTACTCTCCTTTTGATTGTACAGTATGGGTAGGCCGGGGCCTTTGCCTGACCATCTTATTATTCTCAGAGGCTTGCAGATTGTATTATATTCCCTGTGGTTAGAAGTATCAGTCGTGTGGGTCCTTTTTCAGCTGTTAGTTGGTGACCTTGTCGGTCACAGATCAGTTTAGTACCTGATTTCGTTTCTCGGCTATAACTAGATATCATGGTTGCCTTGTCCACCCGCATAGGACTCCTTATATTCAGTTGTTTCTAGTTAGCTGTCACTTTTAATAGGTGGCTATAGGCCTTGTCGGCCGGGGTCTGTATTTACAGCTGCCATATAGCCCGCTGTTTTCTTGATTTCAGAGCTAGAGCCAACCTTGCACCAGAAGTGCTTAGGCTCAGTTAGTTCAGCAGTCCAGGTCCTAGTAGGGCACCAGGTGCCAGTCATGCCTCCCAAGGCGCGGCGTGACAAGCTTAGTTCAGTCACTTAGTTTCAAGACATGTTTATGACCGTCAGTAAGGGTCATTATTGACCATATCACTGTTATAGGTCAGCTTTTATCAGTATTCAGTATCAGTTGGTCATTTCATGTTATTTCAGTTTTGTGCTTATTTTCCATGCTTTATGTACATCTTACTTACTCAGTACATTCAAAGTACTGACACAATCTTTCCATGTTGTATCATATTATGATATAGGCATAGGTTCTCAGTCTAAGCATCGTCAGTAGTTCCCGCCGACAATTTTAGCAGCAACATTATTTGGTGAGTCCTCATCTTTTGAGGATGATTTTTTCTTCTCAGTTAGTTCTTATTTAGTCAGAGTTTAGAGTTTGCTGGGGGCTTATCCCAGCAACTCATCAGTTAGTAGTTGGATTTCAGACACAGATGTTTCACATTCTTTACAATTATGTTTACTATTTCGAAAATAGTTTTATTTGGATATTTACTTTTGCCCAGCTTCCGCGTATGCTTACTTAGTTACCAGTGTGATGATAGACCATGGGTTCGCTTGGGGTCACTTGTGACTCCAAGTACTGTGTCCCGTCTAGGGTGCAGACTCGGGTCGTGACAATTACTTGGCAGCCTCTTATAAATCACTCTGTCGATGCAACAATACTGATATTTCTTCACAAGATTGATATATTGGGGTATTATATAAATGTAGCTATACATAGATTGAGGAAATCTAGTTATAATGATACAGCTTTCTGATCCAATATAGACTAACCCTTGTCACTTTGAAGACTAATGACACTTGGAGTCTCAGTCTCGGAGTGACAAAAGCTCAGCTAGGCTCCTGATAATCTTGACTACCTACAAACATCAAATAAAGCAACGCTTTTATTTCATTACTCTTGGACAAAATTTTCCTTGGAGCAGTAACATCCAACAATATTTTAAACTCATGCCTGAGCCCTTCAATAAAGTTATGGCCAATGATTTCCTTTCTGCATATGATATGGGAACTCTAACAAATAACCCTATACCTCTCCCCTTGGGCCAATGATTTTCTGTCATTCTAAATAAACCCTGCGATCTTTTCTGTAACACCTTATATCTTCAGAAGGAAATCTTGACCTTAATACATAATCTTACATGTGTAATACAAAGTATTTATGGTATATGAAGCCTTTCATAGAGTATATAAGCACCCAAAGTTGAAGCTAGAGAGAGAATTAGCAAAGAAATTCACTATGAAGGTACCGTAGACACATAAAATTTATTCTACGAGCTGTATGTCGAAGTATGGAGGAATTATTTGAGTTTAAGCTACTATTAAGACTACAAAACCCACCTATGAATCATAAATTAAACCCACGAGCTATACTTTTGCTTCACAGATGATACTTCAGAGACTGTGCAAGTGCAGGACCAATAGATGAACTAATCTATGACCCGTAAAATGATTAAACAAATCGTATCTGGCCATCACAAGTCGAGACTCAAAATCTTAAGTTACTGTATAAGGGTTATGATTCATTCTATGGACCACATATTGATTTTATGGTCTGTAACCAGATCCATAAGTTAAACTTCAGAAAGGTTTATTTCTCTCTAATTCAACAGACAATGCATCCTACAGACAACTGATCCATTCTATAGTTTGTATCTGTGAACCGCAAGTGAGGAGCGTATGTTCAGAGGTAATCTATGATTGGACTTAAATACTGCAGATCAATTTTATTGTCCATAACAGTGTCCACGTACTGTAAGTTGTGATTTTTTTTCTGCATCTATAAATAAATGGAACCCGATCTTTCACCCATTTTCTTTACCTTCAACTTACATACATGGTTCATCCCTCCTCTCCAAGCCCTCTTACTTCAAGGTAAGATTCTCCAAGCTCTTTCCATGGGTTATTCTTGCATGTAAGGTCATATTATTTATTTTTTAGCTTCTCTTCTCCTAGGGTTTCAAGGAAAACCTATTTCTAGGTCAAGGACACATAACAAACCTCTTCATCAAGCTTGATATTGTGTTCTTCTCTTTCCCTAGAGCAACTAAGATATGCTAAGGCATAACCCTTTTTTTAGGGTCGCACGAATCCCAAGGTGTATTAACAATTTTTGACTTGAGTTATGGTAGACATATTGTTAATCCTACATTCGTCAATATCAATTTTAAGTTGTATTTTTGAGTATTTTGACCGTTTTCACACTAATGCGTTGATGTCCTTGTTACTTCTGTGACTTGTAATCTTGCTACATATGGCAGCCATTACTTTGATGCTATCGTTTCTTCAGAACTCATAATGTTATGGTATTGTTTACTTATTGAACTAAATCACTCTTGTGGTATGATCTACTTTTATAGAATTAGACTAATTGGAGCTTTTCGTCCTATCAAGAATTCATATGAAAAAGAACCTAAATTGAGCTAAAGTTTCAAGCCTTCACGCTAATCATTTTTAAAATAGTTGTGAAAGTTCTAGTTGTTCTTAATCTCGAAGGTTGCTAAATTTTGGTCCAACCTATGAGAGTCTACACCAATTGATTAACAATCATTGTCGAATAATAAATTCTTGAGTCCTTACCTAAGCGGATAGTGGTCCATGGTAAAGTGGGAAAATCTTAAGTTCATAAATTTGGCACATAGTTTTATGTCATGACATATGTATTCTTACCAACGAATCTCATTATGATTGGGCATATTATAGGCCTCATGTGGCCATCGTTATTAATTATCACTAAAACTCATTTCAATTAGGCAAACTATTGCACAATTACCTCTAGATGGGCAGACTAGTATGGCATTTCCCATCGAGCTTAAGCCGATGAGCAATTGCATGAATATGTGAGCACACTTAGTTTAGTTTCATATGATTGTCAATTATGTTATTTTTGAGTTGTGTTAAGTTTTAGTTGACATGTAAATTATTCACCTCTTGTGGTGCTTAGAGTTTCAGGTTGTATCTCTATCTCTTATTCTTTATTGTAGTTGCTTCCATGTTTCTTATTTTTAGCCTTACATGCTAGTACTTATTATTCGTACTGACGTCCCTTTGCTTGGGTACCCTACATTTCATGTTGTAAGTTTAGATAGAGGCCCTGATCAACCTCTATAGTAGGAGTCTTCCCGTCATGACCCAAAATCCCATTGAGTCGTGAGAGCACCCACCATATCCGTAGGCGAATCCCATTTCTTTATTGGCCAATTAATAATTTAATTAATGCGAAAATAATATAAAATAAGCAACTAACTCTTATAAGTGCGGAATAAATGAGTCTAAGATCAAAACAACCCCAAGACCTGGTGACACTAGTACAAGAGCATCTATGAATACCAAACAACTCTGAAAAACTAAAGTCACTGTCAAAAAAGAAATAAGATAGGAAATAAAATAAAAAGTCTCTAGAGTTTAGTGCTACCGAAGAGAAAAGTAGCTCACCCTAAACTCTAACCACAACATATCTCAAATCGTGTAGCAACGCAAGTACCATTAGTACTTGATTTAGTCCCTGCAAGCAAAAAGGTGTAGCAAGTATAGGGTGAGTACGGAAAACACGTGTACTCAGCATGATTTGATAGACGACCCTTTCTAGAAGTGATGACGAGATATAATCCTAAAAATGCTTTTTCAACAATTTCAAATATACATTATAAATAATTTACCCCAACAAAAATTTATGGATTTAATATCTAACCATGAAACCAATTAAATATATATTACAAAGTCAGTTACACCACCGATGATATCATAATATACCTCAATATCGTCACCATATTATCTACACCACTGATTATATCATGGTGAGTCTCAAATATAATGAGTCAAATCAATATCACAACCATCTCAATATTTCAACATTCAACTCAATATGAAATGCAAAGAAGATGAAATGTAATGCACTAGCCAAGAACCCGTATATACCTGCTTTCTTTGTTGGATAGTCAGGACCCATGAAGGACTGCCACAACCCGAACATAGGCCTGGATCGAGACCCGGGACAAGGAGCCCCGAGAAATTTCAAGTCGACCCATGACATGAACATATATCTAACTTAATCAATAAAAGCAGAAGATCAATTACAATAACATAGCGGAAGTCTAAACATAACATAACATTAGAAAACACGAGTCTGAACCTGAACATAATCTATGTATGAAAATCCTCTAATTTTGATGAGTTGATGAGGCAAGAACCTAAAAATGTAAAGATAACTGGTAAGGAATGACCTTATGGAGATGAGGACTCACCACTGAAGCTGGATGCTAACTCTGAAAACTAGCTAATGACGAGGTTGAGTTTGAAGATCGGAGCCTGCATCATGAAACAATACAATATAGAGTATGTGGTCAGTATGTGCAATATACCGAGTACGTGAGGTAAGTAAAACCGCTTAAGTAAGTAAAATCATTAAAACATGCATAATATAAAACATAATCAAGATACGAATCTGATAGTAGGACTTGCATGTTTTTTTTCTGAAATCATGATCTAAACATAACTGAACATTATAACTGAATCAAATGACCCAAAGCTAAAATCTGATAATCATAAGTAAAACTGTACTTTGGGTCAATCCTTCTTAAAAACCTATATATATCATAAATGATAAACATGCATAACTGAAATCATGAGAAATAATGGGAGACTCGTCATGTAGCTGACATTGCCACAATAGAGCTTATGTGGTCCCGACTATCACACTCAAGTGGGTAGAGCCGTCTAAAGCCTTTTCAGGGCTAAGGACGCTACTATGATATCGATATCAAGCTGAAGGCCCATTGGGGCAGGGGAAAGCTCCAAATGAGGTACCAAATAATCTGATCATACCTATGTTGGCACATCGTTTTGAGGCTTAGGGTTGACTGACCCTTAGCCTATTCAATGATAGAAACTACTCAAAAAAACATTCATATACTCTACATCATTTTTTAACGAAGCTGACCATCGTTTATTGACGCAGTTGAATAATCATGTACATATAAAATCTGAAATCATACATGAGGAGCCTTGGCTCAAACCATATCAGAAGCTAAACATAATCGGGAGTCTTGACTCCAAAATCATGTGGTAAGCCATTTGACATGAAATCATAAATCACACTTTAACATATGGCTTGCCCAGTACTTAAACATGCTTGTGAAATACCCGATTCACTTGAAAACATAATCATAGTCATGGGTAACTTGAAAACATGCTTTTCTCATAAATATCTCATCATACTTGAACATGCATCATAGATCTCAAATTTCATGGATGGATGTCATAATTTATAAAACTTGAAAACATGATTTATAATTGAAAATATTGTAAAACTTGCCCATGAATCATAATTCAATAACAGAAACATGCTTAGAACATACCCATGGTAGAAACTTTGGGAATTCATGTATTGGGTTAAAACCCCATAGGATCAACATATATATTTTTCATGAATTAGAGAGGGATTAGGCATGGGTGTGGACAATTTCACGCATTCATAACCTTACATACCTTAGAGAATCTGATTTTACAACTTTTCTGATTGCCCAAGGAATAATTGAGGAAGAACTTGGAAGAAATTAAGCTTGATCACCTCTATAGACTTCTAAGCTTGCATGCATAAACTAGGAATGACATATAATGAACTTACCCTTCTTAAAACACATTATTCAGAGCTTAAAACGACTCGTTTAGGCCTTAGGATCATAGAAATTACGGAAAATCCCTTACTAAACTCGCAGGGAAAAATAGACTGCCAGTCCCAACGAGGGACTGGACGAGTCATCTTCCAAGGCCACGACTTTTGGCCATAAGTCGTCAAATGCACCGCCAAAATTTCACTGGGGCTCATAGTGGGGGACTTAATGAGTCGTTATTGGTGACCATGACTCGTGGTCACCTCCCATGACTGACTGACTCAATGAGTCATGGTGCTAACCATGACTCTTAGTCATGTCCGTGGTGACCCAAAAACCAAAAATTCCAATTTAAGTCCAACTCCTCACCATGAGTCACTTAACGTCTCGTGGTCATCCTGACGGGTTAGAGGATGACTTGTTCTGTGACCTGGTGTAGAAAATCCTGTTTTTCTCCGTCTCAACTCCCGGGTTTGATCTTAGAGCTTTTGAGGTATAGCAATATCTCCCCCTTGGGAACATTCATCCTCGAATGTTGAAGGTCATATAGAAAAGAAGAGAAATGCAATCATCATATTCATTTACTAATCATATAAGTTGAAAACTGATGGGAAGATTGTCTCCGAACTGAACTACATGACTGAATTGAATTCACCAATCATATATACGTGTTTTGACATGAAATAAACTAGGCCACATGAATTGAACATGAAAATAAATAGAATTTTAGGGAAAAAACTGATACCTCAAGCTGGAATTAAACAGGAAGGGAATAGATGTGGGTATTTATCCATCATATCTGATTCAGCTTCCCACGTAGATCCCTCAACATGCTGATTCCTCCATAAAACCTTGATTGAAGCTACTTCCTTGTTCATTAGCTTACGAATCTGGTGATCCAATATCTCCACCAGAACCTCTTCATAACAAAGGAAGTCTTTCACGCCGACACTATCCATCGGAACAACTAGAGCTTGATCACCCAAACACTTCTTTAAGAGCAATACATAGAAAACTGGATAGAATGAAGCTAATTTTAAGGGCAACTCCAACTCATATGCTACCTTGCCAACCCATTTCACAATCCGGTACGAGAAAACATAACGGGGATTGAGTTTCCCTTTCTTTCCGAACCTCATCACTCCCTTCATGGGAGACACCTTTAGAAACACCCAATCATCAACTTCAAACTCAAGCTCTCTCCTCCTCACATCCGCATAGGACTTTTGGTGACTCTAAGATATTTTCAACCTGTCCCGTATGAGCTAAACTTTCTTCATAGCCTCATGGACTGAATATGGTCCGATCATCACAGCTTCACCGACTTGAAACCAACCAGTAGACGATCTATATCTCCGCCTATAGAGAGCCTTAAACGGAGCCATCTAAATGCTGGAATGGTAGCTGTTGTTATATGCAAACTCAGTGAGAGGCAAATGATCATCCCAACTACCCTTGAAGTCAATCACACATGCTCTCAACATGTCCTCGTGAGTCTAAATAGTTTCTTCCGCCTGACCATCCATTTGCGGATGAAATGTTGTGCTAAGCTTGACCTGAGTACCAAGTCCCTTCTAAAGCGATCTCCAAAACTGAGAGGTAAACTGAGTACATCTGTTTGATATGATGGACAATGACACTCCATGCAACCGAACTAACTACCAAATGTACAACTTAGCATAATTCTCATCTGAATCAGTAGTTTTGACCAATAGGAAATGAGCTGCTTTAGTCAACCTGTCCACAACAACCCAAATGGAGTTATATTGTCAGCGAGTTTGAGGTAACCCTGTAATGAAATTCATGTTGATCTCTTCCCACTTCCAAGTAGGAATGCTAATATCTTGGAGCACAGCTCCAGGTCTTTGATGCTCAACCTTCACCTGTTGACAGTTTGGAAACTTAGCCACAATTCTCTATGTCCTTCTTCATGCCATTCCACCAATAGAATTTTCGTACGTCACGGTACATCTTGGTGGCACCTGGATGTATCGAATATTTGGAATCATGAGCCTCATGCAACATCCGATCTCTCAAATCTTCAACATCCGGAACACACAAGCATCCCTGATATAAGCATACCATCTCCCCTTTTGGAGAAGACCTCTACCTTCTGATTCTGAACGGCTTCCTTCAGTTTCACCAAAACAGGATCCTCGTCTTGTCTGGCTTTTACATCAGCCACCAAGGATGATTACAATTCGTTCTAAACAATAATACCATTGTCGGCCGAGTCAACCAAATGAACTCCCAATCGTGCAAGTCGGTTCACATCCTTCACCATCTCCTTCCTCCCCTCATCTATATGAGACACACTCTCCATAGAGAGCCTACTGAGTGTGTCTGCTACTACATTAGCCTTACCTGGATGGTAAAAGACACTCATATCATAATCCTTGAGTAGCTCCAACCACATCCTTTGATATAGATTTAGGTCCTCCTGAGTAAACACATATTGTAGACTTTTGTGGTCCGTAAACACATCCACATAGACCCCGTACATGTAGTGTCTCCAAATATTCAAGGAGAATACTACCGCCGCCAATACGAGATCATGAGTCGGGTAATTCTTTTCATGAACCTTCAGTTGCTTGGATGCATATGCTATAACCTTACCATGTTGCATCAATACACAACCAAGGCCAATCCTAGAAGCATCACAATATACCACAAACCCATTGGTACCCTCGGGTAGGGCAACACCATTTTTGAGGTGAGTCGAGTCTTCAACTCTTGGAAGCTCTTCTCACAATCCTCTGATTATTGAAACTTCGCTTTTTTCTGGGTAAATTTGGTCAAAGGTTCTGCAATAGATGAAAACCTATGAAAAAACCTTTGATAATACCAAGATAAACCCAAGAAACTCCTGATATCTAAGGGATTCACTGATCTGGGCCAATTCTTTATTGCCTCTATCTTTTGAGGCTCTACCTAAACACCCTCACTTGACACCACATGACCTAATAACGCCACTGAATTAAACCAAAACTCGCATTTGCTGAACTTAGCATATAAATGACGATCCTTCAAAGTTTATAACACCACTCTCAAGTGAGCGACATGCTCCTCCTTGCTCAGAGAGTATATAAGGATATCTTCTATGAACACAATCATGAATGTATCCAAGTATGGCTTGAACACCCTGTTCACCAAATCCATAAAAGCTGCAGGTGCGTTCGTTAGTCCAGAGACATAACTAAAAACTCATAATGACCATACCGCATCCTGAAGGCTGTCTTCGGAATGTCACTCTCCCGAACCCTAAGCTGATGGTATTCGGATCTAAGGTCTATCTTTGAAGAGCACTTATCACCCTGAAGATGGTCAAACAAATCATCAATCTGGGGGAGAGGAAACCTTTTCTTGATGGTGACCTGGTTCAATTGCTGATAATCAATACACATACGAAGAGAACCATCTTTCTTTCGACAAACAGAGCTGGTGCACCCCATGGGGATTTTCTAGGTCTGATGAAACCCTTGTCTTGAAGGTCTTTCAACTGATCCTTCAAATCCTTTACCTTGGCTAGAGCCATTCTGTAAGGAGGAATAGATATAGGTTGTGTATCGAGAAGAAGGTCAATACCAAAATCGATTTCCCTCTTTGTAGGGATTCCCGGTAGATCATCTGGGAACACTTCTGTATACTCACATACTACTGGGACTGATTGCATAGTCGGGGGTCTCATACATATTATACATAACCCAAATTAGGTGGTACACACAACTCTTAGAAATCATCTTTCTTGCCTTAAGGTAGGAAATGAAACGACCTACAGGTACAAATGAACTACCATTCCATTCTAATACTGGCTACCCAAAAATCGAAACTCTACCGCACGGGTTCTACAATTCACTGAGGCATAACATGCAAATAGCCAATTGTAACCACCCAAACATAGACTGGATCGCAACATGGGACAAGGAGCCCCGAGAGACTCCAAGTCGACCCATGGCATGAACATACCTCTAACTCAATCAAATAAAGCGGAATACTCAATATAATGACATAGTAGAAGCATAATCACGACATAACATAGAAAACGAAATGAATTTCATACATGATGGCTGAATACTACATATAGTCTGAAAGCCTCTAACATATCTGATGGATTGATGGGACAACACCCCCAACTAACCCAACAAATATGGAAAACTGAACATAAAATATAACTAATATCAACTGGTCCTAAAGAGATAAGGAGTCACCACTGAAATGGATGCTAACTCCAGGGAAACGAGCTAATAACGATTCTGGTTCTGAAGGTTGGAGCCTGTATCATAAAATGATACAACATAAGGTATGCGGTCAGTAAATGGATTTGTCAAGTATGCAAGGTAAGTAAAACGGATATTTAAAATATATAAAAGTTCATAAGAGTAAGACAACATGCTCATAACATGAATATCATGATGTAACATAAGGCTCAAGGTTTTCAAAACATTCATAAATCAGTCATAATCATAATAATAGGAGAAAAGCTTCATTAGATGTGACTTGAGCAAAAATAATATGAACATAACCATGCATAAATCATAAGGAACAATGGGAGGACTCGTCATAACCGACACCATCATGGTGGAGGCTTACATGATGCCTTAATTATCTCACTCAACTAGGCAAAGTCGTCCCAGGCTTGCTAGGCAATGGACACGTAGTGTGTGATATCACGAAAGAGGGGATCCATTAACATTGTAATGTATCAATATGAACGTACGGTGGCACATAGTTATGAGACATCGGCGTAGTCCTTTGAACGCCGGGCTACTCGGTGCTAGAAACTGCTATAAAAAACATGCACATTAGGCTCGTATGTAAATCATAAACATCATTCATGAGATTCGTGGACAAATAAACATTAACATCATTGATCCCCATTTAAATACATGCTTATCCATGAATCAAGGGCCCATGAATCGGCCAACGTCACAAATTGATTAATCATAAAGTCCATGCATACTTGTAAAACATGTATATGCTTAGTAATAATAAATTCATGATGAGTATTTGAGTAAATACATATCATAAATCATAAATAATGATGCGTTAAAGAACATCAAAAAATCAAGGTAAAATCATAACTAGATTTATCATGGAACATACATGATTGGGCATAATTTTATAGAAATTTAAAACAATTAATTCATAATCGAATTAGTTGTAAAATCTGCTCATGATTCATAAAATATGATGTGATACATGAGAGATATTAACCCATAGATAGATCATTAGGATTTCATAAGAATTTGGGATAAAACCCCATAAGATTTTCAAATAAAATTTGATGAATTAGGAGAGATTGGGCATAGATGTGAACGAATTCACCCACTCATAACCCTACATACCTGAGAGACTTGGATTCTATCACTCCCTAACTTTCCCAAGAGGAATTAAAGAACAATTGATGAAGAACCTTGGGGTTTTATGCTTGATCACCCTCTGCACTCTTGAACTTTGCATGCATGAGTTTTGAATAGGTTAGAATTACTTAACCTATCTTAATACACCCTGAAAAATAGCTTAAAACGACGTAGTATAGGACCCTAGGGCCTAGGAATGACGATAATATCCTTAATAAATTCATAGTTAAATACTGACTGCCAATCTCAATGAGGGAATGGACGAGCTGTTACCCAAGACCACAACTTGTGGCATCATTCATCGAGTGCACTGTCCAATAATTCATCTGGGGCTCTCCACAGGGGACCCTACGAGTCGTTACTGGTGACCATAACTCATGGTCACCACTCGTCATCCTCACTGCCCAAATTCTCAAACCATAAGCAACCGGATAATCACGACCCATCCCACAAATCTTGGTGTCTGACTATGACTTGTGGTGACCAATCGTAGGGTACACTGCAAAGTTTTCTTCTCCTTCCCATAGACCTTGACCACGACTCATTGTCAAGCCTGTGGTGGCTTCCAATCACCATTTCCAAAACGTAAGACCAGAACCTCACCACAAGTAACCTAACAACTCGTGGTCAACCCCACAGGTCCAGTAATGACCCGTTTTATGACCTGGTGTAGATTTTCTAGTTTTCTCCGTTTCAACTCCTGGGTCTGATCTTAGGGATTTCGGGGCATTTTAATATCCTCCCCTTAGGAGCATTCATCCTCGAACATTGCAAAACATATAGAAAAGAAGAAAAATGAAATTATCATATTCAAACACAGATCATTTAAGCTAAATATTGACGGAATGACTACCTCCGGACTGAACTACATGGATGAACTGAATTCACGAACCATACATACATACTTTGACATAAAAGAAACTTGGACACATGAAGTGAACATGAAAACTAAATAGAGTACTAGGGCATAAACTGATACCTCAAACTAAAACTGAGCCAGAAGGGAATAGGTGTGGGTATCTAGCCATCATATTGGCTTCGGCTTCCCACAACATGTTGATTCCTCCATAATACCTTGACTGAAGCTACCTCCTTGTTCCTTAGACTCCGAACCTGATGATCCAATATCTCCACCGGAATCTCCTCATAGCTAAGGTTGTCTCTCACCCCCACACTCACTACCGGAACTGCCAAAGCTGGATCACCCAAACATTTCTTTAAGAGTGGTACATGAAAAATAGGATTAACAGAAGCTAATTCTGAGGGAAACTCCAATTCGTATGCCACCTTGCCAACCCGTTTCACAATTTGGTAGGGTCCGACATGAAGAGGGATGAGTTTTCCTTTCTTTCCAAACCTCATCACTCCTTTCAGGGGTGACACCTTTAGAAAAATCCAATCATCCACTTTGAACTCTATCTCTCTCCTTCTCACATCAGCATAGGACTTTTGGCGACTTTGAGCTATTTTCAACCTGTCCCGTATGAGCTGAACCTGCTCCATAGCCTCATGGATATAATCTGGTCCTATCATCGCAGCTTCACCAACTTCAAATTAGCTGATAGGAGATCTGCATCCCGCCAAAGAGGGCCTCAAACAGAGCCATCTAAATGCTGGAATAGTAGCTATTTTTGTATGCAAACTCGATAAGAGGCAAATGATCATCCCAACTACCCTTGAAGTCAATCACACATGCTCTCAATATGTCCTCGAGAGTCTGAATTGTCTGCTCGGCTTGACCATCCATTTATGGGTGAAATACTGTACTGAGCTTAACCTAAGTACCCAGTCCTCTTTTAAACGACCTCCAAAACTGAGAGGTAAATTGAGTACCTATGTTAGATATGATGGAAAAGGGTAGTCCATGCAATCAAACCAACTCCCAAATGTATAGTTTGGCATAATCCTCCATGGAATCAGTAGTTTTGACCGGTAGAAAATGAGTGGCTTTGGTCAATCTGTCTACAACAACCCAAATGGAGTCATATTGCTGACGAGTGCGAGGAAAACCTGTTATGAAGTCCATATTGATTTTTTCCCATTTCCAAGTAGGAATGCTAATATCTTGGAGAATACCTCTGAGTCTTTGGTGCTCGACCTTCACCTGCTGACACTTTGGACACTTATCCATAAATTCTGCTATGTCCTTCTTCATGCCATTCTACCAATAGACTTCTCGTAGGTCACGATACATCTTGGTGGCACCCGGGTGTATAGAATACCTGGATCCATGAGCCTCGTGCAACATTCGATTCCTCAAATCATCAACATCCGGAACACATAAGCGATCCTAGTATCGAAGAACACCATCTCCCACTTTATAGAAGACCTCTACCTTCTGATTCTTAATGGCCTCTTTCAACTTTACCAAAATAGGGTCTCATCTTGTCTATCTTTTATATCAGCCACCAAGGACGATTCTGATCCATTCTGAACTATCACACCGCCATCGGTCGAGTCAACCAAGTGAACTCCAAACCTTGCAAGTTGATACACGTCCTTCACCAGCTCCTTCTTTCCCTCATCTACATGGGACACACATTCCATGGAGAGTCTAGTAAGTGCGTCTGCTACTACATTAGCCTTTCCCAGATGGTAAAGGACACTCATGTCATAATCCTTAAGTAGCTCCAACAACCTCCTTTGCCAAAGATTGAGATCCTTCTGGGTAAACAAATATAGTAAACTCTTATGGTCTTTTAACACATCTACGTGAACCCCGTACAAGTAGTGTCTCCATACTTTCGAGGCAAATACCACTGTGGACAATTCGATATCATGAGTCGGGTAGTTCTTTTCATGCACTTTTAACTATCTAGAAGCGTAAGTTATAACGTCTTAGTGCTGCATCAATACATACCCAATTCCGATCCCAGAAGCATCACAATACACCACAAACCCATCGGTACCCTCGGGTAGGGTCAACACCGGTGCTGAGGTGAGTCGAGCCTTCAACTCTTGGAAGCTCTTCTCACATTCCACCAACCATTGGAACTTTACCTTCTTCTGGGTCAGTTTAGTCAACGGTGTCGCGATATATGAAAACCTCTCAACAAACCTCCGATATTACCCAGCTAAGCCCAAAAAACTTCTGATATCTGAAGGATTCATCGGTCTGGGCCAATTTTTCACCACTATATCTTCTGTGAGTCTATCTGCACACTCTCACTAGACACTACATGGCCTAAGAACGCCACAGAATTCAACCAAAACTCACACTTGCTGCATTTTTTCATACAATTTATGATCCTTCAAAGTCTGCAACACCACCCTCAAATGAGTGGTAGCTCCTCCTCGCTCCGAGAGAATACGAGAATGTCATCTATGAACACGATCATGAACATGTCCAAATATGGCTTGAACAGCCTGTTCATCAAGTCCACAAAAGTCGTAGGAGCATTCGTTAGTCCAAAAGATATAACTACGAACTCATAGTGACCATACTGAGTTCTAAAGGTTGTTTTTGAAATGTCACTCTCCCGAACCCTAAGATGATGGTATCTGGACCTGAGATCTATCTTCCAAAAGAACTTGACACACTGAAGCTAGTCAAACAAATCATCAATCTTGGGTAGAGGATACCTGTTCTTGATGGTGACCTTGTACAATTGCCGATAATCAATACACATACGAAGAGAACCATCTTTCTTCTGGACAAAGAGAACTAGTGCATCCCATGGGGACTTGCTAGGTCTAACGAAACCCTTGTCTAGTAGGTCCTTCAACTGATCCTTCAACTCCTTTAACTCAACTGGAGCCATTCTGTATGGAGGAATAAATATAGGTTGCATATTGGGAAGAAGGTCTATACAAAAATCAATCTCTCGCTCAGGAGGAACTCTTGGAAAATCATCTGGAAGGACCTCTGGGAACTCACTTACTACCGGGACTAACTGGATAGTCGAGGTCTCGGACTTAACATCCTTAACCCTAACTAGATGGTATATGCAACCATTAGAAATCATCTTCTTGGCCTTAAGATAAGAAATAAAATGACCTACAGGCATGGGTGAAATACCCTTCCACTCTAAAACTAACTCACCTGGAAAGCCGAACTCCACCGCACGGGTTCTACAATTAACAGAAGCATAACATGCATACAGCCAATCCATGCCGAGAATAATATCAAAGTCAGTCATGGATAAATCTACTAGCTTTGTGGAGGTGACTTTTGTAATACTGTGACCGGGCAACTTCTATACACCCACGTAGCTACAACTGAATCACCAACGGGAGAAGAGACTGAGAATGGTTCTGACAGAATTTCGGGACTAACTCCAAAGCTACTAGCAAAATAAGGTGTCACAAAAGATAATCTAGCCTATGGATCTAATAAAGCATAAACATCAAGGTGAAACACTCGTAACATACCAGTAACCACATCCGGTGAAGTCTCCTGTTCCTGACGCGAGGCAAGGACAAAGAATTTGTTTTGGCGCTACCCGCCACCCCCACTAATGGATGCCCCCTGTAGAGCTGAGCGTGCTGGAGTTGCTGCTGACCTGGTAGTTTGAGCACGACCTCTATCATCACCCTGTCTAGCCAATGGACACTCTCAGTGCATGTGGCCGGATCTACTGCACCAATAACAGATATATGAGTTGAGAAAGCACTCCCCAGCATGACTCTTGCCACACCTCCCGCAGGCTAGAATTGTGCACTCTTCCTACATGCCCCTTTGGTCCCTCGAACTTGAGGCCCTAATCCTGTGATCACCCTTGATGGAGTTGGAGCTAATGACCTCTGCTGAATCTGAGGACGGTGAGCACCACCGGGATCTCTGCTGAGTGAACCCATGGCTGTTTGTCCGGTCCCTCTTAGCCTCTCTCTCTCTCAGATGCATCGCCTCCATCTGCTGGGCGTGCAACACTATACAGGGAAAGTCAATATCCCAATGAAACATGAAAATCTACAATCCTTGTCCAAATAGTCCGCCACTCCATGTATGAACCTGCTCACCCGAGCCGTCTAGTCAGCCACTAACTTTGGCGTACATCTAGAAAAATGGGTGAACTCCAAAGAATACTCCTGAACTGTCATCTTCCCTTTCTTGAGATTCACGAACTCTGCTGCTTTAATCTCCATCAATTCCTGAGGGAAGAACTGATCTAGAAAAGCGATGTGAAACTCCTCCCAACCAATAGGACCTTCTCCCACGGCCTTACTATCCTTCCATTTCTTAAACCAGATGTGTGTGGCCCCCTTCAACTGATATGAGGCCAAACTAGCACACTCTTTCCCAGTCACCCCTATTATATGGATGATTTTCAGAATCTCATCGATAAACTCATATAGATCCTCATCCACCTTCAATCCAAGGAATTCAAGAGGGTTCATCCTTAAGAAATATCTGACCCGTGTTGTTGCTGCATCTCTATTTTATGGGACATGCACCACACCCTGCTAGTTGACCAGAGCGGTCAAGACCTGCGCTAGCATTTGAATGGCTTCCTGAAATTTAGCATGGGCAACCGGATCTGGTGCATGGTGCTCCTGGACTGATGGGGATTGTTGGTTCTCTTCTGTGTTGCCATCCTTGTGGCCGTTTCCATTCCCATTCCTTCTACCATTAACTCTGCAGGGATCCATGATTCTACAATCGCGAATAGCAAGAGTTAGAAGGATAGGGAGACATTTCATCGTATGACATAGATTATGAAAAAAGGGAACATTTCCTAAACGTCTCGTAGCCTCTTCGTCATAAGTTTGGTATGCTTCACACCCATAAAAAAGACTCTACTTGAAGAGACTTTCAGACAACCTAGGACACTCCAAACCTGGCTATGATACCAAGTTTTTCACGACCTAAACGTAGACCCAAATCGCAACACAGGACAAGGAACCCCGAGAGACTCCAAGTAATCCCATGGAATGAACATACCTATAACTCAATCAAATAAAGAGGAATACTCAACACAATGACATAGAGGAAGAATTATCATGACATAACATAGAAAATGAAACGCACTTCATATATGACGGCTGAATACTACATATAGTCTGAAAGCCTCTAACATATCCGATGGGTTGATGGACAACAACCCCAACTAACCTGAAAAATCTGGAAAACTAAACATAAAAGATAACTAATATCAACTGGTCCTAAAGAGATGAGGAGTCACCACTGAAATGGATGCTAACTCTGGGGAAACGAGCTAATGACGGTGCTGTGTTTGATGGTCGGAGCCTTTATCATAAAATGATACTTCATAAAGTATGCGGTCAGTACGTTGAATGTACCGAGTGAAAGGTAAGTAAAACGGATATTTAAAATACATAGGAGTTTATAAGAGCAGGAAAACATGCTCACAACATGAATATCATGATGTAACATAAGGCTCAAGGTTTTCAACACATTCATAAATCAGTCATAATCATAATACTATGAGAAAAGATTCATTAAACATGATTTGGGCCAAAATAATATGAATATAACCATGCATAAATCATGAGAAACAATAGGAGGACTCGTCATAATCGACACCATCATGGTAGAGCCTTACATGATGCCTCAACTATCTCACACAAGTAGGCAGAATCGTCCTAGGATTTCCAGGCAAGGGACGTATAGTGTATGATATCACAAAAGAGGGGATCCATTAACATTGTAATGAATCAATATGAACCTACGGTGGTACGTAGTTATGAGGCACTGGCGTAGTCCTTTGAACAGTAGGCTACTCGGTGCTAGACACTGCTATCAAAAACATGCACATTAGGCTCGTATATAAATCATAAACATCATTCATGAGTTTCATGGCCAAATAAAAATTAACATTGTTGATCCCCATTTAAATACATGCTTAGCCATGAATCAAGGGCCAATGAATCGGCCAACGTCAAAATTTGATCAATCATAAAGTCCATACATACTTGTAAAACATGTATATGATTAGAAATCATAAATTCATGA
>JACEIK010010118.1:0-10806 GCA_018107945.1 Datura stramonium
GGTTTTACCCCGTAGTCCAGTCCCTGTGGGTTCGACATTCCGGTTCTTAAAAAGGGCCACTATATTACTTGTACAACCCATACACTTGCGGGCTCATCAATGATCATATCCTAACCAACCATTCTTAGCCTATGCAAATACCAACCAGGCAAGTTCTAGATCTTCAACACAATACCGAACTAAATACTATACCTCACTCACACATGGTACATGAACTATTTTCACTTCACCTGTCTAGTTTATACACGACTTAACAAGACTACTCATGTTGAAAAACTAAATGACATCAAAAGATCCACAACAATCATGCATGTTGTCACAAATACATAGCTAATGCATCAAAAATTTTAACAGGGTCAATTTTTCCAAAAACCAAAACTAGTGCATTTTTTTAATTGGATGGGTACTCCTAAGATACTTTCCAATTAAACAAAAATCACAAACTAAAACAAAAATCCTACACATGCCGGTTCTACTAGATAGCATGCCTGAGGGAAAAAAATACTGCAAGAAAAACCCTCAGACGAATCAAAAAATCCCAAAAATCACAAGTATACCCCCTCCCCTTTTTGAAAAGTAACCTTCATCCCCGAAGCATCAACTATAAGAACATAGGGAAGAGAACATACCTGTAGCTACTTATACTTCACCTTACATGGGTTGCCTCCCATGCAATGCCTGATTTAAAGTCGCGGCACGACGTGACTTTTGTGACTCCTTAAGCATCATCAAGGTATACTTCCTCTATTCTTTTTAATTCTTCCTCATCTCCCAGATACACTTTTATTCTTTGCCCATTTACTTTAAATCTTTTTCCTTCTTTGTTCTCAAGTTACATTGCACCATACGGAGATACTTGCACTACTTTGTAAGGTCCCATCCATCTAGATTTCAACTTCCCAGGATGCAACCGAAGTCTTGAGTTAAACAGCAGGACAAAATCACCTGGGCTGAACTCTCTTCTTGCAATATTTTTGTCATGGTAGATCTTCATTCTTTCTTTATAGATGGCTGCACTCTCATAAGCCTTAAGTCGGAATTCATCCAACTCATTAAGCTGGTTAAGTCTTAGCTTGGCAGCTTTGTTCTAGTTCATGTTTAGCCTTGTCAGAGCCCATAATTCCTTATGCTCTAGTTCAAATGGTAAGTGGCATGTTTTTCCCTAAACCAGCTGGTACGGAGATGAACCAATGGGAGTCTTATAAGCTATTTTGTAAGCCCACAGTGCGTCATCGAGCTTTCTTGACCAATTTGTCCGGCTAGTATTCACTGTCTTGGCCAGGATGGTCTTGATTTCCCTATTCGAAACTTCCACTTGTCCACTTGACTGAGGGTGGTAGGGTGTGGCCACCTTATGCTTGACACCATACTTTTCCAATTAGGTTTTGAAGAGGCGATTGCAGAAGTGAGATCCACCATTACTGATAATAGCTCTGGGAGTGCCAAACCTGACAAAGATATGTTTACTAAGGAATGCTGTAATGTTTTTGCCTTCATTGTTTGGTAGGAAAATTGCCTCCACCCATTTTGAGACATAATCCACAGCCACCAGAATATACTTCATTCCATATGAGCTGACGAATGGGCCCATGAAATCAATCTCCCATACATCAAACGATTCTACCTCCAAGATAGGGGTTAGTGGCCACTTATGTCTACGGGTAATATTGCCCTGCCTTTGGCATTGATCACAAGACTTGGTGAAGTTGTATGCATCTTGTGAATAGATGGCTAGAAATATCCGTATTGTAAAATTTTATGTGTAATTCTGATACCATTGTGATGACCCCCAACTTGAGATGAGTGACATGCCTCCAGAAGGCTCAACATCTCTACTTCAGGGACACACCTACAAATGATACCTTCTGCACAAATGCGGAATACATATGGCTCATCCCAGTAATATTTGCAGGCATCGAATAAGCACTTTTTCTTCTGCTGAGGAGTTAAGTCTGCTGACATCACATCACTAACCAAGTAAATTTCAAAGTTGGCAAACCAAGGAATCAAATCTTGCGACGTAGCTAGTACATGTTCATCTGGGAAGGCATCATTGTTATCAAACTCCATCCTCTCCTTTGCTTCAGACTCGAGCATGGATAGATGATCTGCCACCTGATTTTTTGTTCCCTTTCGATCCTTCATGTCAAACTCAAATTCTTAGAGCAAGAGCACCTATCGAACCAATCTGGGCTTGGCATCCTTCTTGTACATAGGTACCTCAATGCAGCATGGTCTATATGAATAATCACCTTGGTTCAAAGAAAATATGCTCGAAAATTTTCAAATGCAAAGACCACCGCAAGTAGTTCCTGTTCTGTGACTGTATAATTCTTCTGGCCTGTATTGAGTGTTCTGCTGGCATAATATATTAGATGAAACATCTTTTCTCCCCTTTAGCCTAAAATAGCACCAAGAGCAACACCGCTAGCATCACACATTACCTCAAAAGGAAGAGACCAATCTGGAGCTATAATGATAGGAGCGGTGGTGAGCTTTTCCTTTATACATTTCAAAGGCCTTTAGACATGCCTCATCGAACACGAAATTGACCTCTTTATCCAGTAATTTTCACAATGGCTGTGCAATTTTTGAAAAATCCTTGATATAGTGCCGGTAGAATCCTACATGCCCTAAAAAGCTTCTGACCCTTTTACGGAAATGGGGGGGTGGCAATCCTGCTATAACCTCTATTTTTTCCTTGTCCACCTCGATCCCCTTTCCTGAGATTTTATGGCCCAACACTATCCCTTCTTTAACCATGAAATGACATTTTTCCCAATTTAAGACCAGATTAGTTTCTTCACATCTTTTCAGTACTCTGCCCAGATGATTAAGGGATGATTCAAATGTATCGCCTACAATAGAAAAATAATCCATAAACACTTCAATGGTATCCTCCACCATGTATGAGAATAAGGACATCATGCAGCGCTGGAAGGCTGGTGCATTACACAATCCGAATGGCATTCTTTTGAAGGAAAAGGTGCCATATGGACAGGTGAAGGTTGTCTTCTCCTGATCTTCTAGAGCAATAGTGATCTAATTATACTCGGAATATCTATCCAGGAAACAGTACCATCATCGACCTGCGAGTCTATTAAGAATCTGATCCAAAAAATGGAAAATGGTCTTTCTGGGTACATCAGTTGAGTTTCCTGTAATCTATGCATACACGCCATGCTGTGACTGGTCGTATCGGTATCAGCTAATTATTTTTATTGAGAACCACTGTAATTCCTCTCTTCTTTGGAACACATTGGACATGACTTACCCACTGACTATTTGCTATAGGATATATCACCCCAACATCCAACCACTTGATAATGTCCTTTTTGATGACTTCTTGCATTAGAGGGTTCAGGCAATGCTGATGCTCTATACTTGGCTTACAATCTGGTTCAAGATGGATCTTGTGGGTGCATATGCCTGGTGGAATTCCAATAATGTCATCTATGGTCCAGCCAATTGCCTTTTTGTATCTTTTCAAGATGCTAACCAAAGCTTCCACCTTCTCATCTAACAGGATTGCTGCAATGATGATCGACAAAGTGTTGTCCTCCCCAAGGAATGCATACTTGAGATGAGGAGGTAATGCTTTCAGTTCAAGGATTGGTGGTACCTCCACAGATGGCTTAGCCGGCGGTGTTGAACGGTTCTTTAAGTCCAGGTCTAACTTCTTTGGGCTGAAGTTACATGACCTTGTCCCATTCAAAGCATTAACCGTATTTGTGTATTCTGGGTATCCATCTTCTTCCTGATTCATTATCACAACTGCCAATGTATCATCAATCACAATTTCTTCCACAGGTGTTGGCAGCTTGTTATGGTCCATTTGAATGTTTGAGTGAAAGCTTGTTCATTTGATGTAGCCTAAGAGTCACTAAAGAAAAAAAAGAAAAACAAAGAAAAAGCGTAAAAAGTAATGTAACTACTAACAAGTCAAATACAAGCTAATAACCTGGTCTCAGCCGTATTCCTTGGCAACGACGCCACTTTTTGATAACACTCAAACCATACCTCTTACTGAAGTATGAAGCGGACGTTGTCAATAAAAAACTCAACTAGAGGTTGGGGTGGAACCCACAAGGAATATGAGAGAACTAGATTACAGCCGGTAAGTGAAATTGTGAGGTAGTTACTTCAAAATATGGGGGTTCTAAAGAAAATCAATAATGAAAACAATTATCAATATTATGGTTTTTAATCAATATNATGGTTTTTAATCAATATTAAAGGATGACTAGGGTTTGTGTTCCCCGTGGGTTCATAACTGCTTTGGGTATACACTCGTGATTATCACCAATACTTACTTATAGAACTGATAACTTGGGTTCATTCAAACGACCGACCAGTCCCTATTGAATGACTATACTCAATCACTCGATCAAGTCTCAAGATCGGTTTCACACTATTCGTTATCACTAAGTTCTAGATTTAACTATCCCGCGACCACAACTCAAGTTAATAAAATGATTATCAAAATCAAGGCTCTATTGTAATTCTCTTTTCCTAATCTCTACCTCTTAGTCCTAAGCAATTAAAGAATTCAGGCATGTCCTAACGTTGCACACCGTTAAGAAACATTTAAGCATGAATAGAATACAATATAAGTACTTTGTATTGGTTTCAAAATCACTTTGTGCAACCCTAGCTTGTTAATCCACCATGGTTCCCACAACCCTAGCTATGAAGGTTTTAGCCTCTCATAGTTGTAAGGTTGTGAATTATATTCATGATTAAGAACATAAATCGATACTTACAAGAATGAATTAGAAAACACTTCCTTTAATTAATCACCAAAATCTTGAAGAACAAGAAGAATTCAAGAAAAGGTTGATCACAAGTCCAATCAACTCAATTTCTCTCTTTCTCTCCTAAAAATTTCTTCTCTCGTCTTCTCTCTCAAACTCAATTCTTTCTGTCTCTACCAAAAAATAAAACCTAAAATGTATTTATACAGACACAAGAATTCTTTTCCTAGGCTAACAGGATGAATTTCCATATCTGGTTCCGCATTCGTCACGAGCCAACCTACGATTCATAGCAGCATCCTATGACTTGTGGCTTCCTTTTCTACCTTGAATGGTTGGCTGAATGTTGGCTAAGTTTTGGATCCTGGTATGATTTGTACCTCCATCCTATAATCCGTATTGAGCTCCCGTGGTTTGATTCTGAAACTTTGGAATTCTTCTGAAGTTCATCACGACCGTCATGGTACGACTCGTACCTTATTCCCACAGTTCATACTTTCTTTCCGTAGCACGAGTCAGCCTCTTTATGCAAATTTTCTAGATTTTGTCATGAATTCATCACCACGACTCGTACTAGCTTGGTACGACTCGCACTGAGACTCATACATTACATCTCTTCAACTCTAGCCTTCTGCAATTTTTCACAGCCATAAGTACGACTCGTAGGACCTTCCTATGGCTTGTACTGTGCTCTGCACTTTGAGCATATTTTGCATACTTTAGGCTTTCTTTTGCAATTTTTAGGTCCAACACCAATTTATCCTGCAACCAAAGGAAAAGTGCGTTATATCCACATAAACACACCTAAGTCCATGCTATTTTTTTGGTTTTGAGCTTCAAAAGTGTTGTAAATCCACAACACATCAGAGTGGTGTGGTGATACAAAGCGGGTCAGACTCCACTTTGGTTGTTGAAGTTAAGTCCAAATAGGATGAAGATCCTATTCTACTTAAACTCAAGGAAATGGTTCTCAGGAAAGAGGTTGAGGCTTTCTCCAAAGGGGGAGATGGTGTGCTCCGGTACTTGGGAAGATTGTGTGTACCAGATGTTGGTGATTTCAGACAGAATATATTGGCTAAGCACACAGTACGAGGTACTCCATCCACCCTGGTGCTACTAAAAGGTACCGCGATTTGCGGGATATTTACTGGTGGAACGACATGAAGAGAGACATTGCCGAATTCGTAGCTAAGTGCCCAAACTGCCAGCAAGTGAAGGTAGAGCATCAAAGACTAGGAGGTATGACCCAAGATATTAGCATACCGCCTTGTTTTACCGTATTATGAGTATGTTTTTCTTTTACTACTTCTNACCCAAGATATTAGCATACCCGTGTGGAAGTAGGAAGAAGTAAATATGGACTTTATTATGGGTCTACCTTGAACTCGTCAGCAACATGATTCCATCTGGGTAGTAGTAGATCGGATTACTAAGTCAACACATTTCCTTCCAGTTAAAACTACAGATTAAGCTGAGGACTATGCTAGACTTTATATCTGGGAGTTGATCAGGCTTCATGGGGTGCCATTATCCATCATCTCAAATAGCGGTACCCAGTTCATCTTACATTTCTGGAAGTCTTTTCAGAAGGGACTTGACATCCAGGTCAATCTCAGCACAACTTTTCACCCATAGATAGATGGGAAAGCCGAGTGAACTATTCATACCCTAGAAGATATGTTGAGAGCGTGCGCGATCGATTCCAAAGGTAGTTGGGATGACTACTTGCCTCTTACTGAGTTTGCGTACAATAATAGTTATCACTCCAGCATCCAGATGGCCCCATTTGAGGCATTGTATGGTAGAAGGTGCAGGTATCCTATTGGATGGTTTGAGGTTGGTGAATCTATAGTAATCGGGCTAGACTTCACGAAGCTATGTAGAAAGCTATGCAGGTCTCCTATTGGATGGTTAGAGCCGTTAGAAATCTTATGCTGATGTCAGGAGAAGAGAATTGGAGTTCACTGTGGATGACTGGGTCTATCTGAAAATTTCACCCATGAAATGGGTATTGAGGTTTGAGAAGAAGGGAAAGCTCAGTCCAAGATATGTGTGACCCTACAAAATTCTGAGGCAAATTGGCAAAGTAGCCTGTGAGCTAGAATTACCTTCAGAGTTGGCTTCTGTGCACCCAGTATTCCATGTGTCACTATTGAAGAAATGCATTGGTGATCCAACTTCAATTGTGCCATTGGACAGTGTAGAGATAAAGGATAGTCTCTTATACAAGGAGGTCCCAGTCCAGATCCTTGACCGCTAGGTTCGTAAGCTGAGGAAAAAAGAGGTAGCTTCAGTCAAGGTCTTATGGAGAAATAAGTAGGCTGAGGGAGCTACGTGGGAGGCCGAAGCAGATATAATGGCCAAATACCTACATTTGTTCTATTTAGGCTCAGTTTCAGTTTAGAGTACCAATTTGCTCCATAGAACTCCATTCAGTTCATGTGTTCCAGTTTCTTTCATGTAATTAATCATGTGTATGATTAGTGAATTTAGTTCAAACTTGTAGTTCAGTTCGGAGGTAGTCATTCCGTTAGTTTTTAGCCTTTATGGGCAGTTTTTGAATATAGTGATTATAATTCTATGCTTTCCGGTGTGTTTTCCAACATTCGAGAATGAATGTTCCCAAGGGGGAGATATTGTAATGCCCCAGAAACTCAAAGACCTGACTCGAGACTTAAATCAGAGAAAACTGGAAAATCTGCATCAGGTCACAAAATGAGTCATTCTGTGACCCGTAGGGAGTGACCACAAGTAGTTAAGTGACTCATGGTGAGACCTGGGGATTTAATTTGAAATTTGGTGTTTGGTGTGACCACGGGCGTGACCATGAGTCATGGTCCACCCCCACGAGTCGTGAGATGACCCGTGGTCAAGGATAATTTGAAGACCAGGAAGAAATTGGTAGTGAACTTCATGATTAGTCAGCACGATTCATGGTCCAAGCCACGACTCGTTAGGTGACCCGTGGTTCAAAATAGATGGGAGAGTAATGAGGTTGGCAGTGTTGTTGATGAGTGGACCACCACGAGTCATAGGATACACCACGAGTCATGGTGACCAATAGGGGATTTTTGGGCAATGGACTCAACGACTGTGACCATGAGTCGTGGTTAGTGGGCACGAGTCGTAGGGTTCCCCATGGGAACTAGCAGTCAGTTTTTCCTGCAAATTTCCTAAGGGTACTTCGATAATTTCCTAACCTCCTAGATCCTAAACTAAGTCATTTTGGGTTATTTTGAGGGGCAAAATGGTTTTCTCCCTCATTCCCACTCATCTTCAGAAAAAAAAATACCGTAAGCTTTTCTCTCAAGAATCTCTCAAGCAAGACTAGGGTTTTCCTCCATTGCAGCAGTCCAAGCTTTCTTCTCCAAGGAAATTCTAACTCAGGTATGTGGGAATTAAACAAGGGGATAGTTCTTCCCTTGTGTTCCTCAAAACCCTTCTCTAGTTCTCTATAAATCCTAGCCTTAAGCTTTCGTATGTGAAGAGAATATATGTCACTTTATTTGAATTCACCTAGAATGATATCCATGATTATTTTAGACATGATTTCCATTAGTTCATGGTTAAATTGATGTTTCTCCCGTAAAAGTAACTTCTAGCCCAACAGATTTTCAAATGTTAAGAAATTCTTGGTAATGCTTCGCTTAATCCATGTGGAGTTAATTATGTTATATTAATTATGGATACATTTCCACTAGTTAGTGACAATACCGATGCTTATCCATGTACATCGAGTTTACCCCTAGTTCTTGTGAGTAGAAAAGACTAGAATCTTGCTAAAGTGATTAGCCTTGAAATTTTCCTAATTACATCTGTGTGGTGAATTCCCATATTATTTTATATGCTAAATTTTTAGTCAGATACATGGTTGCCTAACTTTAGTTAAAATGTGAAAATACTCAGTGTTAGTCAGAAATGTCAGCTAATCAGTTTGACTAAAGAATTTCCCAAGGTGTCAGTTTACCTCCCAATTATCAGAATCAAATTTTGAATTCAGTTTATTGGTCCACTAGGTGGTCATAACACTTTAGATATACAACTTTGACAAGCCTTAGGACCCAAGTTCAGATTACAGTTTATTCTTAGACGGTTGCGACGCTTCTAGATAAGCAGCTCTGACTAGTCTAGAACCGAGTTTCAGAATCTGATCTGATAAGACTCTCAAGGTACTTTCAGATATGTATCCCTGACTAGTCTTGGGCCCCAGTTTCGAACTATCAACTCAGTATTCAGTCTAGGATTATCCACTGGGAGTAGGACTTAGGACCGACCGGATCGGGGTTCCAGCACACCCAGATTCCCAAAATTACGTTGCCAGCAAGGTTATAGTATTTATTGGCCTGTTTGGCCCCAGACTTTTGTGATCACCCAGCTCATGCCTTTACACCCTGGCAAGGTATATTGGGTCCTACTGGTGGGGTGTATACCTTGGACTCCACGACTAGCTCACGTGGTTACATGTCGGTTATAAACTCTCTCACTAGTCAGTTGAGTCGAGTCTCAGTTCAGATCAGTATTCCAGACTTAGAACATGCTTTGACCATTAGACAGGGTCTATCGGATCATCTCAGTATTCATTATTCAATTCGGTAGTTTTACTTGGTGATCGCATGTCTTTTCAGTTCAACATTTTCTTTTATTTATTCCATTGTGTTATGTTCCTCTCACTTACTCAATACATTTAAAGTATTGATGCATACTTTTATGCTGTATCATTTTATGATACAGCTACAAGATCTCATTCTCGGCCTTGTTAACCGATCGCTCACCGAATACCTCAGTTATTCTTGTTAGTGAGTCCTTATTCTTCGAGGACAGAGATTATTTACTTCAGTTATATTTTCTTTTCTTCTATTTAGATTTGGAGTTAGCTGGGGGCTTGTCCCAGTAACTCATCAGTTATAGTGGCTTTCAGACACATATTTGGTTTTCAGACTTCTAGTTTGTTCAAATAATTTCAATTATTATGAACCAGTTTTATTTCTCTCAAAGTATTTATATTTTTCCTTAAACTTATGTTGTGTATATTTTTATGTTACTCAGAATGCAGTGTCTGATAGGACAGGGGTTGAAGTAACTCCAAGTACCGTGTTCCATCCAGGGTGTAAACTCGGGGCATGACATAAAGGTTATGTATACCATCTAGTTATGGTTAAGGATGCAACGTCCGAGAGCCCCACTATTCAGTCAGTTTCAGTAGTATGTGAGTATCCAGAAGTTTTCCCAGATGATCTATTGGGTATCCTTCCCGAGCGGGAGATTGATTTTGGCATTGACCTTCTTCCCGATACACAACCTATATCTATTCCTCCTTATAGAATGGCTCTAGCTAAGCTAAAGGAGTTGAAGGAGTAGTTGAAATACCTGTTAGACAAGGTCTTCATCAAACCTAGCAAGTCCCCGTGGGTTGCGCCAGTTCTCTTTGTTGGCAAGAAAGATGGTTCTCCTCGTATGTGTATTTATTATCGACAATAGAACAAAGTTATCATCAAGAAAAGGTATCCTCTTCCTAGGATTGATGATTTTCTTTACTAGCTTCAGGGTGCTGAGTGTTTTTCAAAGATAGACCTCAGATTCGGATACCATCAGCTCAGGGTTCGGGAGAGTGAAATCCCGAAGACAGCCTTCAGGACTCAATATGGTCACTACGAGTTTGTAGTTATGTCTTTTGGACTAACGAATGCTCCTGTAGCTTTTATGGATTTGATGAACAAGGTGTTTAAACCATACTTGGATATGTTCGAGATTGTGTTCATAGATGACATCCTTATATATTTTCGAAGCGAGGAGGAGCATGCTGCTCATTTGAGGGTGGTGCTACAGACTCTCAAAGATCGCCAATTATATTCTAAATTCAGCAAATCCAAGTTTTTGTTAAACTCAGTGGCATTTTTGGGTCATGTGGTGTCGAGTGAGGTTATAAAGGTGGACTCTCAGAAGATAGAAGTGGTGAAGAATTGTCCTAGACCGGTAAATCCTTCAGATATTAGGAGCTTTTGGGCTTAGTGGGCTATTATTGGAGATTTATTGAGGGGTTTTTGTGACGCCT
>JACEIK010010118.1:23022-33425 GCA_018107945.1 Datura stramonium
GATGTTCAGTTATGTTCAGATCATGATTTCAGAAAATAGCATGCAAGCCCTACTCTCAGATTCTTATCTTGATTATGTTTTATATTATGCATGTTTTAATGATTTTTCCTACTTAAGCAGTTTTACTAACTTTGCATACTCGGTACATTTCACGCATTGACCGCATACTCTATGCTGCATTATTTTATGATACAGACTCCGATATCCATACTCAGCCCCGTCACTAGCTAGTTTCGGAGTTAGCATCCAGTCTCTATTGGTGAGTCCTCATCTGTCGAGGGCCCCTTTTTATTCAATTATCTTTATGTATATTCAGTTTCAGACTTAGAGAGTTAGTTGGGGTCTTGTCCCATCAACTCATCAGACATAGATTATATTCAGCTTCAGACTCATGTTTTATGTTCAGATTTTATGCTATGTTAAGACTTCCGCAATGATTATCATGTTGATCTTCCGCTTTATTTGTTTTTGTTAGAAGTTATGTTCATGTCATGGGTCGACTTGGAGTCTCTCAGGATTCTTTGACCCATGTCTCGATTCGAGCCCATGTTTGGGTCTTGAAAAGAGATGACTTACGGAGCAATGAGAGACTTCAAGCTGAGCGAGGCAGATTACTCTTCCATGAGCGAACGGGCGATTTTTGATGGCCAGAAATTTCCTTTTTTCAGACACGCTCCAAAAAGTTTGCATGTCTTCAAGGTCAAAAGAAAGAGGAGAATCAGGATTTTCTTTCTTAGTGAATGAACTAGGGGTTTTTTTGACGAGAATGGAAGAGGATTCAGGAGACTCTTCAGAGGAGGAACCAAAAATTTCGACTGGGATGGAGAGGAGGACGATCTTTTGAGTCTTTTGCTGGAGCGACGAGCATTAAGAACAGATGATTTCTCCATATTTTATGAGGGATAAAGAGTACCAAGGAGATGATTTTAAAGGAGAAGAGATAGAAGAGGGGGATGTGAAGAGGTGATCAGTGAAAGGACGACATGCAAACAGACACAACAATGATGACCTAAGAAATTGAAACGACGGGATTAAATAGGGAAAATCAGGTTTTTTAGCATGTTAATTAAGGCAAAGAAATAATGTTAAAACAAGTTAATTTAGGCAAAGAAATATCACACATAAATTAAGAGAAATTAATTAAAGAATAGGAAATAACACTAGGACTTTTCCTAAACAAAAAAAATGATTTTCTAAAAGGGGTTTAGTAAAAATGTCAGCTAGTTGATTTTCAAAGTCAACAAATTCTAATAAAAAAATCTCCATTTTCAACAGGATCTCGGATAAAATGATATTTAATATCTATATGCTTTTCTCTAGAGTGATGCACAGTATATTTAGAGAGACTAATTGCACTTTTGTAATCACATAAAATAGGGATGCTTTCATAATTTAAATCATAGTCTAACAAGTGATATTTCATCCATAGTAATTGTGCTCCGTAATTTCCAAGAGCCAGATATTATGTTTTTATAGTAGATAGAGCTACAAAATTTTGTTGTTTTCTTTGCCAAGACGTGAGAGCTTCTCCGAGAATTCGACATGATCCACTAGTGCTTTTTCTGTGGGACTTGTCACCTGCAAAATCTGCATCTGTGTAACCAATTAAATGAAAGATGTTAGAATAAGGATACCATTGACCAAAGTCTTGAGTTCCAATGAGATAACGAATAATCCATTTTACTGCAGTCAGGTGGGATTCTTTAGGAGTTGATTGAAATCTGGCACACTTGCACACACTAAACATGATGTCTGGTCGACAACAGTAAGATACAAAAGTGATCCAATCATTCCTCTATAGAGTTTTTCATCGACACTTTTCCCATTTGAGTCATTTTCCAATCAAGTTGAAGGGCTCATTGGAGTTCCAACAACTTTTCCGTTTTCCAGACCAATTTTTTTTATCAGCTCCTTCGTATACTTAGTTTGACTAATGAATGTTCCTTTAGTCAACTGATGGATTTGAAGATCTAAAAAGAATGTCAGCTCTCCAATCATGTTCATTTCAAATTTCTCTGTCATTAAATCCGCAAAATTCTTACATAGGGTAGCCTTAGGACTTCCAAATATAATATCATCTACATATATTTGAATAATCAGAATAGTAGTAGAGGAACATTGAATAAAAAAAGTATTATCAATTTTTCCTCGACAAAAATTATTTTAATGAGAAAGGAGCTTAGATGTTCATATCAAGCTTTTGGAGCTTATTTCAAACTATAGAGAGTTTAAAAATATAGTCGGGACAAGAGGGATTTTCAAAACCAGGTGGTTGTTTGACAAAGACTTCTTCTTTTATAAGTCCATTTAAGAAATCACTTTTAACATCCATTTGAAAAAGTTTAAAATATTTATAGACTGCATATGCTAACAAAATAAGAATAGATTCTAGTCTAGCAACTGGAGTAAAAGTTTCATCGTAGTCAATAACTTCTTATTAGGAATACTGTTGTGCAACAAACCTGGCTTTATTTTTGACGACCTTACCTTCTTCGTTTAATTTGTTTATGAAGACCCACTTTGTACCAATCATGGATGCATTTGTTGTCCTTGGAACGAGAGTCCAAACGTGACTTCTCTCGAACTGGTCCAGTTCATGTTGCACAGCTTTAAGCCAGTATTCATCAACAAGAGCTTCATAAACTTTCTTTGGTAAAATTTGAGACACCAATGACAGTGATGATTGATTTTTGAGAGAAGATCTTATCTATCGCTAAGAATTTGGATGCCCAATGATAAAGTAATTTGGGTAGCTGGCTTCATTTCTCCATTCTCTTGGAATATTTGATACCTTAATGGACTGATTCTCTTCCTCTTGGTCTGGTTTCTTTGAAGGAGAGGTTTTGGATATTTCAATGATGCTTTCTTCCTTAGAATGGGTTAGATTCATTAAATACAACATGAACAGATTCCTCAACAGTTAACGTACGTCTATTGAAAACTCTAAAAGAGTGGCTTAGTGGTGCATACCCAAGGAAAATTCCTTCATCACTTCTAGGATCAAACATATCGAGATTGTTCTTAACATTGTTGTGGATGAAATATTTGCATCAAAATGGATGAAAGTAACTTATATTCGTCTTCTTTCCTTTCCACAATTCATAGGGAGTCTTCTTTAGCATAGGTCAAATGAGACATCTATTAAGGATATGACATGCAGTGCTTGTAGCTTCAGCCCAAAAATAATCAGGATGATTCTATTCTATGAGCATTGTCCTGGCAGTGTCCTAAAGTGAGCGATTTTTCCTTTCGACGACTCCATTTTGCTAAGGAGTTTGAGGATAAGATAAGGCTTGAGTATAGCCCTGCTGATTACAGAATTCTTCAAACGACTGATTTTCAAATTCTCTTCCATGATCACTATGAATAAATGAGATAAAGTATCCCTTTTCTCATTAAACCCTTTTGCAAAAAACTTTGAAATTTTAGAAGGTTTCATCCTTATGAGCTAAAAACATGACCCAAGTGAATCTTGAGAAATCATCAGCAATAACAAAAAGCATATTTCTTACCATCAATGCTAGCAGTTCTGGTAGGCCCAAAAAGATCCATGTGAAGAAGTTCAAGGGGTTTAGAAGTACTCGCAGTGTCTTTAGACTTAAGGAGTATCTGGTTTGTTTTCTTAGTTGACATACATCACACATAGGGTTACTTGAGAAATTTAATTTTGGAAAATCAAGAACTAGTTCTAGTTTAGAACTTTTTTCAATAGTGTGCATGCTAGTATGGCCCATCTTCATGTGCTAGATACCTGGATCATTTGAGATGTCTGCAAGAAAAGTTAGAGTAGGCAGATCAACATTATTTAACACATAAATATTTTCAATGTGATCACTGATAAGAAAAATGTTTCTGGAGGCATTGCTGATGGTGCATCTGATAGCGCTGAATAGAACATTGAACCCGGCATCACATAGTTAACTGATTCTTAGCAAGTTGTTTTTCAGTACATTCACAAGATATACTTCAATCAAGTCGCACGAGGGAGTTATAGTGATAAATCCTACACCAACCACCTCGCCTTTGGTGTTGTCACCAAATCTAACATATCCTCCATCAATTCTTTTAATAGACCTAAAATTTTCTTTTGTTCCTATCATGTTTATGGAGCATCCGTTATCAATTACCCACATACCCTTTTTATAGCTGCTTTTGGGTTTCTCCTGCAAAACAAGAAAATTAATTTCTCTTAGGTACCCAAGTTTTCTTGGGTCATGGTATGTTAGTGGAAGGGGTTTGTTAGGTCGTTTCTTTTTTCTTCCAGACCCATTTTCCACGAGAATAGAATTTACAATTAAAAGACTTATGACCATGTTTCCACATGAGTAGCATATGGGAGAAGAAAAGGATTTAGCAGAGTAAAAACTAGTTGAGGCTCTTAAAGAAGAATGTGATTTATTCCAGTTGACTGAGTTGTGACTGGGTGATTTCTTAATTTTTTTTAGTTACATCTTGACTTCACCTATATCTTTTTCAATCAAGTCTACTTCAATTTGAGTTTCTTAAAGAATAATTTGCCAGTCCTTCTTTTCTTTGGCTAGTTTATTATGTTCATCAATAAGTTTTTGTAGTTCATCTGTGACAAGATCTAGGGAATCCTGAAGATCTTGACACTTATTACAGAGATCTAATCTTACCTCGTTTGATCTTTCAAGGGCCATAAAACAGATGTTGGAAACTTCTTCTGTTTCTTCATCAGAGACATCTTCATTAATCCATGCTCCCATGGATTTGTTTCTTTTATGAAAGTTCCTTTTCTTTAATTCAGGACAGTTTTGCCTTATGTGTCCAGGTTTTCCACAATGATAACATGGGTCTTCATTCTTTTCATTGTTATGATATCCAGACTGGGGCTTCTACCGTCTTTGGTAAAGAATGTGTCTAACTCCTCAGTTGATTAGAGCCAGTCCCTCACTATCTTCTTCTTCTTCGTCCTTCTCACTCTCATTTTGTATGGAATTGAGGGCTACTATTTTTTTCTTTTCATTTTTGGAATATCTGTTGCGATGATTTTGCTCATAGGCCATCAGATTTCCTCTGAGTTCATCATAGGTGAGTTTTTCCAGATCTCCATCTTCAAGGATTGTGGCTTTTGTTTCTTAGACTTTAGGAAGACATCTAAGGAGTTTTTGAACTTGCATACTATTTAAGTACACCATTCCAAGTGATTTTAATTCTCCAAAGATCTTGCTGAATCTCGAGAACATGGATTCAACATTTTCTTCATTTGTCATCTTGAGCAGCTCATATTCATTTACCAGCGCATTAATTCTAGCCTCCTTCACTTTTGTGGTGCCTTTGTAAGTTACCTCAAGCTTATCCCACATCTCCTTTGCAGTGTCTCATGTTGAGATTTTATCGTATTCAGTTCCACTTACTGCACAATAAAGCAGACTAATAGCTCTAGCATTAGTTTGAATTACCTCTTGTTGTTCAGGAGTAACTGAGAAGGTCTCCAGATCAGTTTTGATGGGATCTGATACTCCAGGGATGGGATTGGGACCTTTCTTGATCACAGGGCTAGCGCGATGCGCCAGCCGGCAGGACACCAGCCAGTGCGGCGCGCCAGGCCACTAGCGCTTTGAGAGGTGCAAGGTGCTGGGCACCTTGGCGCTTTGAGAGGCGCGGGGCGCTCCCCCTGCCCACTGGCCTCACCTATATATATATCCCTTTGTCTTAATTAATCTCATTTCCAAAGAAGAGCCTTGGCCTAGTACAGAGAAGAGAGAAAGTAAGGTTTTCGACGGTTTTTCTTCCGTTTGCACTATAAAACACCGCCCGAATTCAAATTAACTTTGGGTATTGAAGTTTAAGGCTGCAGGGAGCATTGCTACGGAGTTATTTTCATGAAATTCGCATGGTAAATCGTAACTCCACCGAGCCAAAGTCGTTGGAATTGCTCCAAACTAATTTCTATACAATCAAAGGCTCAAAGTAAGCATTTATCCCTTCTGGACTTTCGAGAAATTATGAGTTTTCGATCGTGTTCTGTTAAGTTGAAATATTGTTACAATATCTCCCCCTTGTAAACATTCGTCCTCTAATGTTAGAAAACACACAGGAAAGTAGAGAATAACAACAAAATCTCCAAATATTACTCATTTAACTCCAAAACTATCAGAATGACTACCTCCATTTCAAAATACATAACTGAACTGAATTTACTTTTCATTCATACATCCAAAGTTGCAAATGAAACTTATACACATGAATTGAATTTAACACCTAGATCAGGTCCTAAGGCAAAACTAACATTTTAGGCTACAACAGAGTCGGTAGAGAACAATCGTGGGTATTTGGCCATCATATCTGCTTCGGCCTCCCACGTAGCTCCCTCAATCTTCTGATTTCTCCATAGGACCTTGACTGAAGCTATTTCCTTATTCCTCAACTTACAAACCAGACGTTCAAGGATCTATAATGGTACCTCCTCATATGAGAGACTATCCTTTATTCCCACGCTGTCCAATGGCACAACTGAGGTTGGATCACCCATGCACTTCTTCAAAAGTGACACATGGAAAACTGAGTGTACAGCTGCTAGTTCTAAAGGTAATTCTAGCTCATAGGCTACATTGCTGATACGCCTCAAAATTCTATAAGGTCCCACATATCTCGGACTGAGCTTTCCCTTTTTGCCAAACTTCATCACCTCTTTCATGGGCTAAATTTTCAGGTACACCCGATAATCAACTACAAACTCCAAATCTCTTCTCCGCACATTGGCATAAGATATCTAACGGCTCTAAGCTTTTTTCAACCTTTCTCAGATGAGCTGAACTTTCTGCATTTCCTCATGAACTGATTTGGCCTTATCAAGGTAGCTTTACCAGCCTCAAACCATCCTATAGGAGATCTACACCTTCTACCATACAATGCTTCAAATGGGGCCATCTGAATGCTAGAATGGTAGATGTTATTGTACGCAAACTCGATAAGAGGCAAATGGTCATCCCAATTACCCTTAAAATCAATCGCGCATGCTATTAACATATCTTATAGGATCTGAATGGTCCACTCAGCTTGCCCATCGGTCTGCAGGTGAAAAGCGGTATTGAGTTTGACCTGAGTGCCTAGTCCCTTCTGAAAGGACTTCCAAAAGTGTGAGGTGAACTGCGTTCCCCTATTTGAAATAATAGCCAAGTGCATCTCGTGGAGTCTGACTAACTCTCGGATGTAAAGTTTGGCATAGTCCTCAGCTGAGTCTGTGGTTTTAACTGGGAGGAAGTGAGCTGACTTAGTCATCCGATCTACTACTATCTAGATTGAGTCATGCTGCCGATGAGTCTGCGATAGACCCGTGATGAAATCTATATTCACTTCTTCCCACTTCCACGTGGGTATACTGATATCCTGGGTCATGCCTCCTGGCCTTTGGTGCTCCACCTTGACTTGCTGGCAGTTCGGGCACTTGGCTACAAATTTCGCAATGTCTCTTTTCATATTGTTCCACCAGTAAATATCCCACAAGTCACAGTACAATATGAGAAGCTTTATCTCAAACCATACCACAAGCTGAACATAATTGGGAGTGTTCGCTCCAAAACCATGTGGTAAGCTTAGTTCGGGAAATCATAAATCATACTTGAACATATGAACATTTCCCGATACTTTAACATGCTTGAAAATACATAATTATCTTTAAAATATGATCATAAACATGGGTAACTTGAAAACATACTTTTCATCATAAATATCTCATCATACTTGAACATTCATCATAAATCTCAACTTTCATGATCTTCTAATAAATGGGCATTTTAATTTAAAAAGCTTGAAACATAATTTTAATTGAAAAAATGTAAAACTTGCCCATGATTCATAATTCAGTAGTAGAAATATATTTAGAACATATCCAGGTAGGAAATTAGGAATTTCATACATTGGGTTAGAACCCCATAGAATCAACATATGAATTTTCATGATTTAGAGAGGGATTGGCCATGGGTGTGAACGAATTCACCCATTCATAACTCTACATACCTGGGAAAGAGTTGATTTTACCACTCCTTGATTGCCCAATGAAGAATTGAAGAAAACTTGAAGGAAAATGAGCTTGATCGCCTCTCTAGCTCTCTAACTTTGCATGCATGAGTAAGAATGGCCGAAAATGAACTTACCCCTCTTAAAACTCATCATTCATAGATTAAAATGATGCATTTTAGGCCTTAGGATCATAGAAATTATGGAAAATCCCTTACTAAGTTCACAGAAAATAACTGACTTCCAGTCCCCACGAGGGACCGGATGGATCGTTACTCAAGACCATGACTCGTGGCATCACCCGTCGTGTGCACTGCCCAATAATTTATTTGGGGCTCACCGTGGGGAACCCTACGAGTCGTTACTGGTGACCACAACTCGTGGTCACCACTCATCACCTTCACTACCCAAAATCTCACAGCAACCGGCTAACCACAACTCATCCCACGAATCGTGGTGTCTGACCACGACTCGTGGTGACCAACCATAGAGTACACTGCCAACTTTTCTTCTCCTTCCCATAGTCCTTGACCACGACTGACTCAACGAGTCATGAGGATTGACCACGACTCGTGGTCAGGTCCGTGAGAACTTCAAAATCCAAAATTTCAATTCAAGTCCTGCACCTCACCACAAGTATCTTCACGACTCATGGTCTACCCCACGGATCACAGAATGACTCGTTCTATGACCTGGTGCCAGATTTCTAGTTTACTTCGTTTCCACTCCCGGGTTTGATCTTTGGCTTTCGGAGTATTACAGAAGGAGTCATCAATCTCCTCATCATCTTTTACTCTTCCCTTATCTTCATGTTGGTAAAAGTGATCCGCTATTTGATCTTCATTTCCTTTACGATCCTTGACTTCAAAGTCAAATTCTTACAACAGAAGGACCTGTCTTATCAGCCTTGGTTTTGCATCTTTCTTTTCCATGAAATATCTCAAGGTGGCATGATTGGTGTGCACAATAACTCTGGTGCCAAGAAAATACACCCTGAGTTTTTCAAAGGCATATACTACCGCCAACAACTCCTGCTCAGTCACTATGTAGTTCTTTTGTGCCCCATTCAATGCTTTACTAGCATAATAAATGGGGTGGAACATCTTGTCTCTCTTCTACCCGAACACAGCTCCGAGTGCAAACTCACTAGCATCACACATCACTTCAAATGGTTGCAACCAATTTGGTGTAACTATTATTGGGGAAGCCACTAATTTAGCCTTCGTGTTTTCAAAAGCTTTCAGACACTCCTTATCAAACACAAATTTGGTCTCTTTCTCTAACAGCTTGCACAATGGATTATTTATTTTTGAGAAGTACTTTATGAATCTTTGGTAAAATCCTGCATGGCCTAAAAAACTTCTCACTCCCTTCACAAAAATTGGTGGAGGCAACTTCTCAATTACCTCAATCTTTACCCTATCCACTTCTAAGCCCTTTTCTGATATCCTGTGTCCTAGAACAATGCCTTCTTTCACCATAAAATGGAATTTCTCCCAATTCAACACCAAATTTGATTTCTCACATTGCTCTAAGGCTTTTCTAAGAATGGCCAAACAGTCTCCAAAAGTTTCACCAATGACTGAAAAGTTGTCCATAAAAACTTCCAAGGTATCCTCCACCATATCAAAAAATATTGACATCATACACCTCTAAAAAGTTGCAGGCGCATTACATAACCTAAATTGCATTCTTCGGAAAGCAAAGGTCCCATAAGGACAAGTAAAAGTTGTCTTCTCCTGATCCTTTGGTGCGATTGATATTTGGTTATATCCAGAATAAACATCTAAGAAGCAATACCATCCTCTGCCTGCCAACCTATCCAAAATTTGATCCATGAATGACTTTGGGAAGTGATCTTTGAGCATCCATATGTTCAACTTCTAATAGTCCATACAGACATGCCAACCCGTGATGGGTCTCAATAGACTCAACTCATTCTACTCATTTACCACCATAGTCATGCCTCCCTCTTTGGGGACATATTGCACCGGACTCACCCATTTGCTGTCAGAGGTTGGGTATATGAAACCTGCATTCATTGGTGGATTGAGTCTGCATTGGTGGATTGAGTTTGTACTGATGTTCTCTACTTGGGACACAATTTCATTCCAGCTGAATTTTGTGAGTACATAATCCTGGGGGAATCCCGAAAATGTCAGCTATTGTCCATCCGATTGCCCTCTTATATTTTCTTAGAGCGACAACTAGAGATTCAACCTGCCATTCAACTAGATCAGCTACCATGTCATGCCCCGAGTCTACACCCTGGATGAAACACGATACTTGGAGTCACAAGTAACCCCAAGTCAACCCCTGGTCTATCGTACACTGGCATTCTGAGTAACATATATATATATATATCTGGTGGAAGCTTCTAGAATAATGGTATAAATCATTAAGGAAAATAAAGCTAAACC